>JARQOC010001228.1:0-46192 GCA_033576535.1 Allobates femoralis
AATCCTGGTTATGGAGAGGAGACACATTAATAAATCTCCAGTCTCCAGACATTTCCAGAGTCCTCACCTCTCCTGTCCTCTGTTCTTCTGTCCATAGATAAGAATGATGTGATGTGACATCTCTCACCTCTCCAGTAACAAGGAAGAGGATCTCTAGGGTGAGGGGTAAGATCCTCTCCGCCATCTTGTCCCTGTCCAGATCCATCCTTGATGGCTCAATCAGGAGAATTCTCTTATATAGAAGATCTCTGATACTGTAGGGACCTGAATGGGAGGAATATGATCCTGTGTAAAATTATAGAGACGACTGAAGACTTTATATCCAATCACTGACCACAGAAGTGATGGAACATGTACGGCACGGGACTATTTTTTAAGTGTCTGTGTCTTTTTTTAAATGTAACAACAGAAGCAATCTGACGCTGACAGGAAGTAGGAATCTGATAAAGTGATTCACTAAGTGGCTGCAGAGATATTCCAGAGATAAACCAGTGGAAACCAGGAGGTACAATCTAGACCCGTCCGCTGACTTTCTCAAACACTTTCCTTTCCCACTAACACTTGCACCATGTTTACTTATGCCCTAACAGTAATTGCGCCACTAATCCTTTCCCACTTTCACTACCCCAAAACTCCATCACTCTCATCACAAATATTTCTCTCCCCATCCATCTTACCTCCCCACCTGAGCTCCTCTGCTGACCTGCTCCTCAATCTCACACCTCTCCTGCAGAAACACAAAACAAGCCGGTCGCTCTCATTCTCCCACATACTTGCTCTCTCTTTGCTGCTGCTATCTGCTGGTGACATATCTCCAAACCCAGGACCTCCACAGCCACGTTCCCCAATATTCCTCCCTCCTATCACCACACACCTGCAGGAAACAGCCGCAATCTCCTAAATATAAAACCTATTTCCCTGACCCCCTCTCCACCGCTCTGGAATGCCCGCTCCATCTGTAATAAACTCCACTTCATTAATGACCTCTTTACCTCTCGCAGACTCTCCTTCCTGGGCCTCACAGAAACATGGTTGACACCCTCCGACACAGCCTCCCCTGCTGCGCTTTGTTACGGTGGACTTCACTTCTCCCACACACCTCGCACTGGCAACAAACATGGTGGAGGAGTGGGTCTTCTCCTCTCTAGCAACTGCATCTTCAACCCAATTCCTCCTCCTCCCTCCCTTATCCTCTCATCTTTTGAAGCGCACTCTGTCCGTAACTACTCTCCTTCCAACCTACAAGTGGCCATCATTTATCGACCACCAGGTTCGATCACTACCTTCTTTGATCAGTTCTCCATCTGGCTCCTATACTTTCTATCTGCTGACATTCCCACCATCATCATGGGCGACTTCAACATCCCCACTGACACCTGCCAGTCAGCAGCCTCCAAACTCCTGTCACTTGCTTCATCCTTTGGCCTCTCTCAATAGTCCTCCAAAGCCACCCACACAGACGGACATACACTAGACCTCATCTTTACCCACCTCTGCTCCCAAACTAAACCCACAGCCTCCCCTCTCCTCCTCTCTCACCACCATCTACTTACCTTTTCATCCTTGTCCTCCTCATCTGCCACCCATGTCCACCAACTGGTACACCCTCGCAGAAACCGCACACATCTTGACACTCACACACTGTCCAACACCATTTTAATGCTATCATCCATATCCTCACTCCGCGACACAGATAATGCCACAGCTTTCAACAACTCTACACTCACATCAGCTATTGATTCAGTTGCCCCTCTCATTCATGGCAGAACACGACGAATCAACAGACAACCCCGGCACACAGACACCACTAATAATCTGCGGCGAGCGGCTAAGGTTGCTGAGCGGCGCTGGAAGAAAACACACTCACAGGAAGCATTCACACAAGCACTTCTCACATTCAAGTCAGCACTCACCAGCACTAAACAGAATTACTTCATTACCCTCATATCCTCTTTGTCCCACAACCCCAGGCAGTTATTCAACACATTTAACTCCCTCCTCCGCCGCCCACTGCCTCCTCCTACTTCCCATATCTCTGCAGAAGACTTTGCAACATACGTCACCAACAAGATCAACCAGATCAGACAAGTCTTCGCTACCAAACCACCGCAACCCCCATGTATACCGGATCACTCCTCTCCCCCACTAACCCTCCTCCCATCCATCACTGAAGGAGAACTTGCTCACCTCCTCTCCAGATCGCACCTCACCACTTGTGCTCTGGACCCCATCCCTTCCCTCTTCCTCCCCAACCTCACCACCACACTCATCCCAGCCCTAACCCACCTCTTCAACCTATCACTAACCTCTGGTACCTTGTCTTCTGCTTTCAAACACGTAACAATTACACCTATCTTAAAGAAGCCATCCCTTGACCCCACTTCTACATCCAGCTACCGGCCCATATCTCTGCTCCCGTTTGCTTCCAAACTTCTCTAAAAGCATGTCTACCTGTACTCTCATCCCACCTGTCATCCAACTCTCTCTTTGATGAACTTCAATGCGGCTTCCGCCCCCACCACTCCACTGAAACTGCCCTGACCAAAATTACTAACGACTTACTCATGGTCAATGCTAACAGACAGTTCTCGGTCCTCCTCCTTCTACACTTGTCCTCTGCATTCGACACAGTCGACCACTGCCTCTTATTAAAGATTCCCTCTTCCATTGGCATCACTGACCTTGCCCTCTTATGGATCTCTTCCTACCTTTCCAACTGCACATTTAGTGTCTCCCACTCCCACATGACCTCCTTGTCCCATCCTCTCTGTGTTGGGATCCCTCGAGGCTCTGTCTTCGGGCCCCTCTTTTTTTCAATCCTCCTTTTTGCCAAGCATACACCATGCCATGTTATCCGCTGTTTTTGGGGTGACAGACTGGCTTCTGCTGTCCACAATACTCCTCTTAAAAATAAGGTTTTTGCCCTCCACAAAGCAGTAGTCCAAACATATGCTACAGCCTTCTACCAAGCACACACCAGGTTTGACGGCCATCCGCTGTGAGGCTGAGCTGCTGGTAAGGCAGCACCCCAAGAAACCCGAGACCCTTAACCCCTATACAGGGATCTGGAATTACAGTGGAGCCCAGGGGGTAGCTGCCTATTATGAGCAGCGGAGCAGGAAGGTCGCCAGGAAGGGAAAAATCAGGACCCGAAAAACGTAGTCAGGAATCCAAGTCAAAACCAAGAGGGAAGTTAAGGTTAAAAATTGTCAGACTGTAGCAGAGTTTTAAAAATCCAGGTAAAAGTCAAAGTCAAAACCGAGAGGGCAGCTAAGGTACAAATTCGTCAGGCTGTAGCTGAGTCGAAAATCCAGGCAAAGGTCAGAGTCGAAACCAAACACACACTATATCACTGGGGAACCAAGACTATATCTGGTGGCCTGCAAGACAGGCTCCAAGGTATTTGAAGGGCGCGGTTAACTCCCATAGGCTGGAGCTCACAGCTTGATGATCTCATCCGGACCGCCCCTAGAACCAGGCCAGACGGTGATGCACGACTGGCACCAACCACCCCACTTCTGAGAGAAGAACGAAGGCTGCGCCTATCAGATGCCTCTGCAGGACCTGCTCTCCTGCAACCAACATCATCCAGAGCAGAAATACGGCGGTGTCCAGCGACAGAGGCAAACGTCGCAGGAGCAGGTCCATATGAAGACATGGCCCTCCTATCACCGGCACCATCAGCCAAAGGAATCCGGCCCCTCCCAGCGGCCAAGGCAGGAACATCAGACACCGAGTCCAATGGCGACGTGACACCAGGCCAAGTTACCCGCTGTTTTTCAGGTGACAGCCTGGCTTCTGCTGTCCACAATACTCCTTTTAAAAAGTCGGTTATTACCCTCCACAAAACAGTACTCCAAACATTTGCTAATGCCTGCTATCAAGCACACACCAGGCCATGTTACCTGCTGTTTTTGGGGTGACATTTAGGTAGTAGCATTGTGCCACCAAAAGTTCACAAAGTAATACATTCCTATAATGCTTGTAAAATCCAAAGCAGTACTACTACCATGTAATGCTGTTTGGTAGAGACCACACACTATTCAATGTTCCCCCTGTCAGTTTTGGGGTCACATTTTGTAGACACCACAAGTATATATGATATAAGTCCACTGTCGAATGTTAAATGTTTGCTGTCTATGTGGAACTGCAGGTTGAGAGCAGGTGGCATCAGGGCCTGCTTCCTGGACAACATATTGGGAAGCAGGTAACACAGGGGAAGTGCCAGTGGTTTCACAGTCATACACTGTTTTGTTTGGACGCGTTCCAGCAACTGAGTGGGGTGCTGCGTATGTCAGCAGTATTTTGAGAATGCTAACAGAGGTATTTTGCTGAATTACACTTTTTTGTGGTTGAATTGATGCCACTTAGGTGTAATGCTTTTTTCAAATGGGGAGACATTTCTTGTGGTGTGTCTGTTGTGTGTCTTGCGATTTTAGCTAGGCTCTTTGAGCACCATGTCCACACCTGTTTCTCATCTCTGCATTCCTGATTAACATTGCAGCTCTGGTTTGGCAATACCAGTATCGTGACAACGTGGATTTGAATGTGGTTGAGTATTTCATTGACCTTTTTGCCGATATAGTGGGTGAACCTATACCTGTTCAGCAAAACAAACACAAACTTGACAAGGTTTGGTCATCTATAGTTCACATCATTTTTAAAAGTTAACTTTTTTGTGGATTTAAGTTGTGTTGCTGTGCGCCTATCAGTGATGATTGATTGCCCCAGTGTAACAGAAAACACGCTCTAACATTACACTAGAAGCAGGGCAGGCCAGCACCTCCAAGGCGTATAAAGATAGGTCAGACCAAGTGTTCAGCTTAGACACACAATAATTAAAGGGAAGTGAATCATCAGGAATGATGCAGGTATAGTGAGTTAAATATCCCTTTAGCATCTTGTTGAACTTCTATCTCCTTGGCATTGTTACAGGCACAGATAGCTCTTGCTGATGTGTTGGTTTATTGAAAATGGCCCAGTTTGTGCACATTTTCCCCCCACTTCTGTTGTAACAGGTGTGCATGTCTCTCCCCATCAATCCCCTGTTGACAAGAGCAGGTACCTCTGCCGCCAGCATTGTCAGAAGGAGATGTTTTCAAGAAGTGATGTACAATGCCACCTCTTAAGGATTCCATTGTGCAACCCTTTTGTAACTTAAAAAGGAGAAGTAATTTTTTCCTTATAACTTTGGTCGAGAAAGGTGACAAACCAGTATAGGTTGTTGGCGAAAATGTGTATCACGCAAGGGTCTTAAAACAAGCACTTATACAGGAACTGTGCCATGTGGGCCAACCTTCAAACAGGCAAAGGTTCTTTGTCACCAACACGAGGAGAAGCAGCCTGCTGATGCTGCACAGAGACACTTAAGATATGTATATTCCTAATTCCACAAAGCTTATCAAATCTGTACCTGTTTATTGCTAATTAAAGTTCTGTTCTGTTGTCAACAAGCTTTGAGAGTATCCTGAATGATCCGCTGCCAACAGATTATGGGCCCAGCGTGACACAGAACTCCATCATGATACAGAACCCCAGGAGTGACACAGAGCACAGAGTGACACAGAAGAGTAATACAGCAACAGAAGCCCAAAGCAAAAGCAGCACAGAGCAACAGAAAAGATGTCCACAAGCAGGGATCACTGCAAGCTCTCAGTGCAAAGTCTCACCAATCAGAATTATCAATCCTGGAAATTCAAGGTGAAGATGCTGCTCATAAGACAAGGTACATGGAAATATACGCAGGAACAAGTCTCTCATCCATTACCAGATGATTGGGTTGAGAAGGATCAGAAAGCACAAAGCACTATATCCCTCAGTGTAGATGATGATCAGATTGTGCATATATGCAAGTGTGCAATTGCAAAGGAGATGTGGGATGAATTACAGAAAGTGCATGAAAGATCAAATCTCAGCAAGAAGCTTTATCTCATGAGAAAGCTGTACAAATCTAAGCTAAGCGATGGTCAGAATATGTAGGGCTATATAAGAAACACCCTAGAGATTGTGGGGTGTCTCAGGGGTACTGGAGAAGAAATTAAAGACTTTCATGTTGCTGCACTTCTATTAAGAGGTTCTTCCAGAAAGTTATGACACACTTGATGCATTAGATGCACGGCCAGATGATGAGCTCACACTAGAATATGTCAAAGGCAAGCTTGTAGATGAATTCAAGCAAAAAATGCATAATGTAAGCAGCAGTAATGAATCCAGAGCAAAAGCAGCATTAAAGACACAGGAGTTTCCTAAAAAAAGAGCAATCTAAGGGAAACTCATGAATATTTTGTCTGTAAAAAGCCCGGTCATCTTAAAGGGAACCAACCACCTCAGATCACCCTAATACACAGTTAGTACATGTCCCTGCACCCTAAGGATACCTTTCCAGCACTGTTTTTGTGTAAAATCTTGCATTAGTATAACTGAAATAAAGAGTTTATACACTTACTAGCCTGGTGACTTCTGGGCGTATCCCTCCTTCCAGGTGCTGGAAGACAGTGCACAACTGATTTGCACACACTCTGAGGACACGTGGACAGATACCATCAGGCCCTGCTGCTTTACCCATGACCAGCTTACTAAACTGTTCCCTCACATCATTTTCTGAGATCAAGAAAGTCTCCAACTTCCTCCTCCCAGTTGATATTGCTTGTCGCTCCCCGGCCCTCTCCCCTGTTGACATTGCACATTTATCATTGAATCTGTTGAAAACCTCATTAATCTCATTAGCCATGATCAGCCCCCCATCCCCCTGATCTGACCTTGCCTTAAACCCAGTCAATAGCTTCATTCCCGCCCACACTTCTCTGGAGTTGTTGTGTGACAATTTATTTTCCAATTTAATTCTGAATGCTTCACGGGCAATTTTAATTTTCCCCTTTAAGTCTCGCTGTACAATTTTCATTTCCTCTTTGTCTTTCCTGTTAAAAGCTTTTTTTTTTCTGTTTAGTAGATGTTTCAATTCTTTTGTAATCCAGGGCTTGTTGTTTGCATAACACCGAATCTCATGAATAGGTACAATATTGTCAGTACAAAAGTTGATGTAATCAGTAACTCTCCCGGTAACCTCATTAACATCATCATTAGTTCCCTGGCACATAACACCTCCCAGTCTGTGCAATCAAAGCAGTCTTGTAACCTCTTCTCTGCTGATGGAGACCACTTCCTTATCTGTTTAATTGTCACTGGTTGTTTGCAGACAACTGGTTGATAGGCTGGAGACAATAGTATGAGGTTGTGGTCAGATTTCCCCAGGGGGGGCAATGCAGATGATGAGTAAGCATCCTTAACACTGGCATAGAGGAGATCCAATATATAATTGTCCCGTGTAGAACATTTGACATATTGATAGAACTTTGGTAATGAGATCTTGGCTCGATTAAAATCCCCAGAAATGACAGTTAGAGAGGTAGGGTGTTTCGTCTGAAGCCGGGCAATCACCCCAGACAGTACTTCCCCAGCTGCCTCTGGATTTGCAGATGGTGGTATATACGACACCACTGCAATAATAAGAGAAAATTCTCTAGGCAGATAGTAAGGCCTGAGGCCCACTGCTAATAGTTCAATGTTTGGGCAACAATGTCTCTCCTTTACTGTTACATGCCCCTGATTACACCATCTGTTGTTAATGTACAGTATCACTCCTCCACCCTTATTCTTACCGCACTTCACTCTGTCCCTGTCAGCCTGAACCATATGAAACCCTGGTACCGATACACATGAATCTGGGACGTCCTCATGCAACCAGGTTTCTGTAAAGCACATGAGACTGCATTCCCTGAACTCCTTCTGGGTCTTACTCAGAGCCAGCAGTTCATCCGACTTGTTACCAAGCGATCGTACATTACCCATGATGATGGATGGGACCGCAGGTTTAAACCTTCTCCTCCAGGACTTGATCTTCTTGCCTGCTCTGCAACCTCTGAAAGGTCTCCTCATTTCCCGTGGAACATGTGGTATTGCAACTGCTGGAGAAGACTTTGTCCTGCGCAGTTCCAGAAGACGACTCCTTGAATACACTACTCGTTTAGCGACAGACCTAGGGACAACCCTCCGATCAGTGAATCCATCCATCCCACGAGGCCTCTCCGTGGCATATTGTATACGGTGCTCTCCGCCGAGCACATATGGCTGTATCACTGACACAGACTGTGGGCAACAGCATACATCAATCGGTATTAGCTGAGATGGACCATATAGCGTACCCCAAAGTGGCCATGCCAGCAGGGGACTTGTGAGTGGTAGTGGAGGATCCAGGTGAAAACCATATGCTGTGTGCCCAGCGGCAGTAGAAAGTGTGGGGTGTGCTGCATTTTCCATCCCACAGCAGACCAGCATGCAGGAACGTCGCAATCCATGAGATGAAAAACATTGCATAGCTCCAAGGTTGAAATTAGAGGTCCAAAAAGATATCAGCAAAGGTACAAAGACTGTAGCAAAACTGTAACAAACAAAATAATAGCTGCTGCAATGGGCTGCCACTAGCAAGGCGCCCTATTGTCTCCACAGTCTGGCAGAGAGCAGACAGCACGTCTGCACACCTCTGAGTCCAGCTGAGGAAAAAAAAAAAATATATAGACTCTGGTGTAAGCAGCCATATGACAAATAACTAGGATTTCTTCACTGACCTTAATGAAAGCAAGTCAGAAAAGGCCATCTTAACTAATGGTCACTATATGACTTCAGAAGGAGTAGGAGACGGCTACATCCACTGTCCAGTTTCCTCAGCACAAAGCAGAAAGATCCCAATAAAGGATGTTCTGTATGTTCCCAGCCTTGAAAGCAATCTTCTGTCTGTAAAGAAGCTTACTCAAAAAGGAAATGTAGTTACTTTTAAAAACAACAGCTCCATTATATCAAAGAAGGCTCACACTCTTGCAGAAGGAGAAATCTAAAATGAACTTTATCAGCTAAAATGCAAAGAGTGTACAGTGCTAGACAAGATCTGCATAAGAACTGTATCCATGTATGGCACAGATGTCTTGGGCAAAGAGACCCATAAGCAGTAAGGAAGCTAGGTCAACTAGCAAATGGTGTTTAAATCAAGGAATGTAGTCAAATGGTGACGTGCACTAGCTGTCTTAAAGGGAAAATGTAGAGAAAATGCTTTCCTAAAGTAAGCAGCACTAGATCTGCACAGCCACTGGATTTGATACATACAGATGTTTGCGGTCCAATGAGTGGTCAAACTCCAAGCAAGAAGAGATATTTCTTCACATTTATTGATGACTCCTCCAGATATACAGTTGCCTACCTTCTTCACCAGAAGAATGAAGTTCCATAGAAACTTGAAGAATATCTTGCCATAGTGTTTAACAAATTTGGTAGAATGCCAAAAGCCCTGCGTGCAGACAATGGGACTGAGCATAGAAGTGGTAAGTAGGGATGGGCGAATCTACTCGCTAGGACTCGTTACTCGGCGAGTAGTAAGGGACTCGCAGGACTCGGTACTCGGCGAGTTTCCAGTGATGACTCGCACGAGTCCAATGCAAATCAATATCAATCCTAGTTTTGTCAGAAACGCTGACAAAACTAGGATTGCCATTGTTTGCATTAGACTCGTGCGAGTCATCACTGGCTACTGTGCCAGTGATAGCAGGGAGACTCGCAAAGTTACTGCTGTTTCTTTGCGAGCCGAGTCCAGCTGTCTTCTCTGTGCAGCTCCAGGGTCCTAGAGCCCGCCTGCTCACAGAGATGTAGCAGTGCTGAGATTATTCTTAGTCTGCTCATTCCCTGTGCATGTAGCAGAGAGGACATCGCGTTTTGGACTACGTCGGACGGAAGAGGATTTTTTTAATTAAAGATGGAGTCCCTAATGGCTTTTTTTTTTATTTCAAATAAAAAATTTTCTCTGTGTTTTTTTAACCCTTTATTGGAGATTCTTAGTGGCTGGGTCAAACGTGGCCTGACATTAAGAATCTCGGGCTTAATACCAGCTTGTATAACAAAGCTGGTATTAACCCCTTTATTACCCAGCGTGCTACCGCCACCAGGGCCGCTGGAAGAGCGGGGTTCAGCGCCAGAGGATGGCGCTTCAATGAACGCGCCATCTTCTGGGGCGGCTGCGGGCTGCAATTTGCAGCGGGGGGTGCCCAGAAAGCTTGGGCATCCCTGCGCTGCGGATTCCAGCCCTCAGCTGCTTAGCTGTACCTGGCTAGACATAGAAATTGCGCGGAGCCCCACGCATTTTTTAAAAATTATTTAATGAATTTCAGAGTCAGAGTCTCAGAGTCAGAGTCTCGGAGTCAGAGTCAGAATCTCAGAATTTCATGAAATAATTTTAAAAAAATGCGTGGGGCTCCGCGCAATTTCTGTGTCTAGCCAGGTACAGCTAAGCAGCTGGGGGCTGGAATCCGCAGCGCAGGGATGCCCAAGCTTTCTGGGCACCCCCCGCTGCAAATTGCAGCCCGCAGCCGCCCCAGAAGATGGCGCGTTCATTGAAGCGCCATCCTCTGGCGCTGAACCCCGCTCTTCCAGCGGCCCTGGTGGCGGTAGCACGCTGAGTAATAAAGGGGTTAATACCAGCTTTGAATTATCAGCTGGCCCTAAGCCCGAAATTTATGGTGGTCACGCCAATATTAGACATGACCGCCATGAATTTCTATTAAATTGTTTTAAAAAAAACACAACACAAAGAAAATTTTTTATTAGAAATAAAAAAAAAAGCCATTAGGGACTCCATCTTTAATTAAAAAAATCCTCTTCCGTCCGACGCAGTCCAAAACGCGATGTCCTCTCTGCTACATCCCCTGTGTATAGATATAGATCTCTATGCACAGGGAATGAGCAGACTGAGAACAATCTCAGCTCTGCTACATCATCTCTGTGCACAGACATTCATGTCTGTACACAGGGATTGAGCAGACTGAGAACAATCTCAGCACTGCTACATCAGGCAGCAGGTGGGCTCTAGGACCCTGGAGCTGGCAGCCAGCACAGAGGAGACAGGACTCTTATCTGTGCGAGTCAGCGATTACTTACAAAGTAAACGAGCAATGCAAATAAATGACAAAACTAGGATTGCTTCAGGCTGAAGCTTCCGAGACACATCTGCGAGTTGTAAATCTCACACTACTCGCTATTACTCGCTTCCCCATTCATTAACATTGGACTCGCTAGACTCGCAACGAGTAGCGAGTCCTGGGCTCGGACTCGCTAGAGTCAAGCGATTCCGAGTAATTTAGGATTCGCCCATCACTAGTGGTAAGGTGCAAACCATAGTGAAAAAGAATGGAATTGTGTTCCAGACGACCATTCCATACTACCCAGAACAGAATGGCATTGCAGAGAGAGTGAACCACACACTTTGTGAAAGTGGAAAAAGTATGTTGTTTGATGTCAAGCTACCTACAACGTATTGGGGAGAAGCCATCATGACAGCTTGCTATCTTCAAAACAGACTACCAGGTAAAGCCACAAATAATACTCTATATGAGCTATGGAACTGTGAGAAGCCAAACCTGAAGCACCTCAGGATATTTGGAAGCAAAACATTTGTGTATGTCCCCAAAGAAAAATGTTCCAAGTGGTAATCACATGTAAAGCAAGGAGTCCTGGTGGGCTACAGCAAAACTCAAAAGGGATACAGAATCCTGTACCCAGAGACCAACACAGTAACAATCAGCAGAGACGTAGTGATTGATGAGAACTCTCTATCGCTAAATTCCATGAAGTTACACCAGTCATTCAAGCCAATCATTCAAGAACAAGAATTTCAGTCACCAAACCCAGACACTGAAAAGAAAACACTGGAGTCTAGATAAGCTCTGAAGCCAGCGAGGAAGACGCAGAAGAATCAAGTAAACCTCCAATCAAAAGATCAGAAAAACCAAACAGAGGTATCCCAGCTAGACGCCTTTCTTATATGGTCAGAACACTTCCTGAACCAGAGCCACAGTCATGGCAAAGAAAAAGAGCTCTCAGAAGCCAAAGGTTCGTCAAAACTCCAGCAATGAGAATTACAGACAAGCAGTGGGGACACCTCTGTATATAAGGATAACCAAGGATGTATTGGACTTGCCGGCAGTGAGATGATTAGTGCAAGGACTAAGCACATTGATGTTAAACATCACCACTTACGTGACTTAGTGGAACGTGATGTACTATGTACTAGAGTTTGTTTATTGCGAGTCTGACAAGATGTTAGTTGATGATGGTATGACAAAACCATTGCCAAGAGCCAAGTTTGAGGACTTCAGAACGGCAATGGGACAAACAGAATAAGTAGTTGTTGAGTGGGGGTGTTGAAATATGTTTAGTGCAACAACTACATTCCTGTATATGTAAGTGTTTTATTGCTCGGTTTGTGTATTGTCTATAACAGATTAAAAAAAAGGCTCCCTTAGGCTCACACACAGGAAAAACCATGTGACTGTACCCAGTTTCCTGTGTCTGTGCATGAGAGGAGAAGCAGCTTGCTGATGCTGCACAGAGACACTTAAGATATGTATATTCCTGATTCCACAAAGCCTATCAAATCTGTACCTTTTTATTGCTAATTAAAGCTCTATTCTGTTGTCAACACGCTTTGAGAGTATCCTGAATGATCCGCTGCCAACAGCTTCTGTCATCAGGCATCGATATATTCACTGTTTAGATGGTGCTGGTGATAGAGGAGAAGTCAGGACCAGAAACGCTGGAGAGTGCAGGCTCTACTCATCACTAAGGTTGGAGTGGCTGGGATCTGCAGTACTTTCCAGTCTGACAGAGTGTGTGTGCTGTCCAGCTGTAGTCATCAGCACCCTACTTAAGCCTCCAGCTTTTTGCTGGAAGCTGCCAGATATAGCTTATGATTCCTTGGTTAGGTCTTGTTCTCCTGCTCTGTACAGGTTTTCCTGTTTTACCTCTCCCTGCTCTTTGGACGCTTCTCCTGCCTGATGATTTTGTACTTTGCTGCCATCTCGGTTTTGACCCGACTCCTCGACTACTCTAAAGGATCCTGATTTTGTCCTTTTCGTGACCTCCCGGCTTTGACCCTGTTTGGTGACTATTTCTTTCTCTGGATGGCGGCCCTTGTGTGGTCAGCTATCTTCTGGACCCCTTATATATCTAGATCCCTGTATAGAGGTTAAAGGTTGTCATTGAGTCTTGGTATTCTGCCAAACAGAGGGTCTTATGCCGAGTCTATGAGAAGCCGTGTGAGTCTGTGGCCTCAGACAGTCGTCACAATTTGTATTTTGCTCAAAATTCATGAACCACTTGTAACATTTTTAAAAATTAGGTGAAAAAACTTAAATAAATTAAAGAGAAGGCAAAAGAAGAAAAGTGACCTAGGTTTTCTAGTGCGGCGCCTGTTACACCACAACACTGGGTGACAATGAAGTCCTGTCATAAACATTCAGTGAAGTGAAATTGAGGCGGTTGACAGGGTATAGGGTACTCGGGTATCGGGGCTGATGGTGGCTTTGACGGGGAATCACGGCTGGTCGGTCCCCGATCCCGTGCCCTGGACCCTCAATGGCGGGGAATAGTGGGGAATAAGGGAATTGGTAACGTGACGCCACCTATGGTACCTGGTATCGGGTATACCAGCGCTGCAGCTGGCCGCTGAGGTGATTGTGGATGCTGCAGAGTGTGGTACAGCTCCCCACAGGTGGAGCTTTACGTCAGGGCAGCGGAGATGGATGAGGGGAGTAGTAGCCGTGTCTCTGCAGACAAGGCTGTGAATTGTGGCGGTTAAGCAGGCACACACACACACGGAGATCGTTGTTTCAGTACCTTTTACTGATGACAGGGTAACAGGTACAGTCCAGAGAAATAACCAGGTCCCCGGTGCAACTTGCGACTTCCACCTTAGAAAGTTATGAGGCCTCCTCTGTGTCTGTGCTCTGTGGTTTGGGATGAGTCCTGCCTGTGCTCGAACCCACCGCTCCTTCTCCCTCTCTGGGTTTTGCTCTAAACTGACTATGAGGTCCTTCTGCGGGGTCCCTGTTTCTCCTATGGCCCCTGGTCCTGTCCTTGGTCAGTTTTAGCGTCTCTTACTTGACTTGCTTCAGGGCTGAACTCCTCCTGAGTCTTCTGGGCTTTTGCTGTTGCAATAAATGCTGGCAGCTTCGGACTCCGGTGTCCTGGTGTACTATAGGACTATCTTAACTGGTTCCCTTTCTTAATTCCCTGCTCTCCACTGGCCTCCGACCCTTTCCCTAGGGTGCAACACAGCGGTCAGTGGTCCCTGGTCCTGGGCCTGGTTCCTTCCCAGCGACCAGCTCCTCACTCCCCCGACTCTCTCCTCAGACTCACTCTTGGGACTGACTAACTCCTCCCCTCAGGCCTGAATGTTTTAAAGGGGAACTGACTTAAGGCAGCCAATAGAGCTCCCCCTTCAGGTCTGGGGTGGAAGGTGTGGTGTGCTGTGCGAACCAAGGTGTAACTCCCTCCTTGCACTGGTGGCACCTGTAGCAATCCCCCGCAGGGGTGCCACAAAAGCTTTTTAGTTTTCTAGTGAATTCCCTTCACTCTGTGATGTTACATCCTCTAATGCCGGTTCTCGAGGCCGGAGAAATATCAGAGTTATCTCCAAGAGACTTGGACAATTGGGCGTGTGCAATCTGGTTTATACAGCAGCAGCCATTAATGATTCACAAGACCATTTCCAGGTAAAGAATTGTAATCCATAACATACAGATGTATTATCGGGCTGCTGTGCAGAATTAGAGATTTTTAGACTTCAGAGGACGAATCTCATCTAATTTACATAATGAACTAGAGCATGCTGGGATTTATTTTTCACATGCAGATTTGGTCAGTGAAAAAAAATAATTGCTCCTCTGCATTGCCAAACTAACATTGGTTCAACTGCGGTCCGTCTTTACTGCAAACAAAGAGACTTGTAATATGGTCGAGTGACGGAAACCTAAGAACTACAGGAGTCTCGCTCTTATCACTCCTGTGTAATCAATGTATATCTACAGCGTATTGATGCCACTGCCTGCCTGTTCATTATGCTTCAAACTGTGCTGATGAAGGAGCCAGTGCTAAAGCCTCTACACCTCCACACATCTCCTGCCTGTCCATTATGTTCTATACTGTACTGCTGCCATAGATAAAGCCCCTACACCCCCACACATCTCCTGCCTGTCCATTATGTTCTATACTGTACTGCTGCCATAACTAAAGCCCCTACACCCCCACACATCTCCAGCCTGTCCATTATGTTCTATACTGTACTGCTGCCATAGCTAAAGCCCCTACACCTCCACACATCTCCTGCCTGTCCATTATGTTCTATACTGTACTGCTGCCATAGCTAAAGCCCTTATACCCCCACACATCTCCTACCTATCCATCACGTTCTATACTGTACTGCTGACATAGCTAAAGCCCCTACACCCCCACACATCTCCTGCCTGTCCATTATGTTCTATACTGTACTGCTGCTATAGCTAAAGCCTCTATACCACACATCTCCTGCCTGTCCATTATGTTCTATACTGTACTGCTGCTATAGCTAAAGCCCCTACACCTCCACACATCTCCTGCCTGTCCATTATGTTCTATACTGTACTGCTGACATAGCTAAAGCCCCTACACCCCCACACATCTCCTGCCTGTCCATTATGTTCTGTACTGTACTGCTGCCATAGCTAAAGCCTCTACACCTCCACACATCTCCTGCCTGTCCATTATGTTCTATACTGTACTGCTGCTATAGCTAAAGCCCCTACACCTCCACACATCTCCTGCCTGTCCATTATGTTCTATACTGTACTGCTGCCATAACTAAAGCCCCTACACCTCCACACATCTCCTGCCTGTCCATTATGTCCTATACTGTACTGCTGCTATAGCTAAAGCCTCTACACCTCCACACATCTCCTGCCTGTCCATCATGTTCTATACTGTACTGCTGCTATAGATAAAGCCCCTACACCTCCACACATCTCCTGCCTGTTCATTATGTTCTATACGGTTGTAGCGACCGGTGGTAAGGCCTGGAGGTTTTAATCGTCTGGACAGGTGCACGCTGTTCGGTGGACTTGTGCAGTTCACAGGTGCGACAGGTTCTGCAGACGTCTTCGACCAGCTTGCGGAGCCCTGGACAGTAGATGGACTGTTGAATCCACCGAAAGGTCTTGTCTATTCCAAAGTGACCGTTCCTTTTGTGTGCTTCGTCCACCATCTCACGGGCCAATTGGGCAGGCACCACAACTTGTGTACATTCCTCCAACATGTGGGACAGGAGAACCTTCCAATATAGTACCTCTTCTCTCAGAATTAGCCGATCCCACTGGCTGAGCAAGGTCAAGGTTCCGGTAGACAGTCGGGCCCGCGTGTCAGGGGGGGGCTTCTGCCTTTGCTTCACCCATTGTTTGAGTAGAGCCCATTCAGGGTTCTGGTCCTGGAGCCTGCACCACTCTTGGGGACACAGTGTGACCCCACTGGAGTTCCAACTTCGCCCACAACGAACTGGCAGTAATTCATCATCTGTTGGGCAAGCCTTGCAAAGTTGGGCGTCTCGTCTCATTCTAGTTCTTCATCTCGGTCTTGTCACATCGCCATCAGACTCGGTGGCCGGTGTTCCTGCCTCGGCCGCTGGGAGGAGCCGGATTCCTTCGTCTGGTGGTGCTGGTGATAGGAAGGCCTTGTCCTCATATGGACCTGCTCCAGCGACGTCTGCCTCTGTCGCTGAGCGCCGCTGTGTTTCCCCTCTGGGTGGTGTTGGTCGCAGAAGAGCGGGCCCTGCAGAGGTGTCCGTTAGGCGCAGCCTGCGTTCTTCTGTCAGAGGTGGGCTGGGTGGAGCCAGTCGTGCATCTCCATCTGGCCTGGCTCTAGGGGCGGTTCGGATGAGGTCATCAGGCTGTGAGCTCCAGCCTATGGGAGGTAACCGCGCCCTTCAAATACATTGGAGCCTGTCTTGCAGGCCGCCAGATATAGTTTTGGTTCCCCAGTGATATAGTGTATGTTTAGTTTTGTCTCTGACCTTGCCTGGATTTCTGACTCTGCCTCTGCCTATTGATTTTGTACCTCAGCTGCCCTCTTGGTTTTGCCCTTGACCTTTGCCTGGATTTTTGACTCTGCTACTGCCTGACGATTTTGTACCTTCGCTGCCCTCTCGGTTTTGACTCGGACTCCTGACTACGTTCTTCGCTTCCTGATTTTTTCCCTTCCTAGATGACCTCCATGCTCTGCTGCTCCCATAGGCAGCTACCCCCTGGGCTCCGCTATAATTCCAGATCCCTGTATAGGGGTTAAGGGTCTCGGGGTTTCTCGGGGTGCTGCCTTACCAGCAGCTCAGCCTTACAGCGGACGGTCGTCACAGGTCTCTGGTGAGTAAGGGGTATGACACTCTAGACAGGCTGTCCGCATTTTGATTCTCAGCCCCAGCCCTGTATTTGATCTTGTAGTTGAACTTCGAGAGTCGAGCCATCCAACGCTGTTCCATGACTCCGAGCTTCGCATTTTCTAAGTGAGCCAACGGGTTGTTATCGGTCAGGACCAGTACTTCCGCCCCTGTGAGGTATCCTGCAAATTTCTCCGCCATAGCCCATGTTAGGGCCAACAGCTCCAGCCGGAACGAGCTATAATTGGTGGGGTTCTTCTCGCCTTCGTGTAGGGATCGACTGGCATAGGCTATGACACGTTCCTTGCCTTCTTGTACCTGGGAGAGTACTGCCCCTAGACCTTGTAGGCTGGCATCGGTATGTAGTTGGAAAGGGAGATTGTAGTCTGCATATGCCAGGATGGGGGGTGAAGTCAAGGCACCCTTTAGGGCTTGGAAGGATTCTTCCTGGCTGGGTCCCCAGCTGATGGGTCGTCCTCTGGGGCCGTTGGTGGTCCCTCGAAGCAGTTCGTGCAAGGGTGCAGCAAGCCGGGCGAAGTTTCTTACGAACCGGCGGTAGTAGCCGGCCAACCCCAGGAAGGCCCTGACCTCTCTGACGTTCGTAGGCTGTGGCCAGTCCCGCACGGCGGCTATTTTCTCCGAAGACGGCTGTACACCTTCGGCCGAGACCCGGTGACCCAGGTAATTGACCTCGGGCTGCAGAAGACGGCACTTGCTGGGTTTCAACTTCAGGCCATGTTCTCTCAACCTACGAAACACACGGCCTCTTGAGCTGTTGATGGTGGACTATCTGCTGATCGGGACGGCGAGCAGTGGCTATCAATACTGCCTAGTCATAGTGGACCACTTCACAAAATTCGCCGTCGTTGTTGCTACCAAAGACCAGACGGCCGAATCGGCTGCACAGGCCATCTGTCGACAGTTCAACCACGTCTATGGGTGTCCCGAGAGGTTACACTCCGACCAGGGGGCTTGTTTCGAAGGCAGAGTCATCGAGGAGCTGCATCGGATGTATGGGATCCAGAAGTCGAGGACCACTCCTTCACATGCACCGTTCCCTTGTGGATGGTAACGCTTTAACCGGACCCTACTCCAGCTGATCTGCACCTTGGCCGAAGATAAGAAAGATCGATGGCCCCAATTCCTTCCAGATCTAGTATGGGCCTACAACAACCAGGTCCACTCCGTGACTGGCTACACCCCACACACTCTTCTCTTTGGCCGCCCGGGAAAAGGGGTCCATGACCTGAACCTATTCCGCCCAGAAGAAGATGTCTGCCATAACTACCCCTCCTGGCTAAATGCTCACCGACAGAAGATGGAGACTGTACACCGGCTGGTGAGTCAACAAATCCGGGGCCAGATACATGGTGACCCACTCCCCGTGCAAGAGAAACCCTTAAAATTGGGACAGCTAGTCTTGCTCCGTATTAAGAAGCCTCAAGGGAAACTTCGAGCCAAGTGGGAGACTGAAGTCTACCGGGTAATCGAACGCCCTTACCCCAATGGACATGTATACCGAGTGCGGGGTGAAGACAGCCGCAGCACCCGCACTGTGCACCAAAATATGTTGCGCCCCTGCCGCTCCCGGCCTGACTCCCCTCACACAGTAACCGGAGGGGGTGACGCTGCTGACATGACTGACGTCACGGACATTTCTCAACATAGAGATCACGTCGACTCTGAGACCGGTGACCCACCTGCACAGACCAGTCCCTCTCCCGGAGTAATGACTGGAGTGGGGCGTAAAGACAGTGACGAGGAGGGGAACAACCGACCCTTGCGACGCACTGGCCGCACCACTGCTGGGGTCCCTCCCGGACGGTTCTACAGGCACCAGTATGTATGGCCCACTTCTCAACCAACCCCTGTGACATCTACAGCCATCACTGCCTTGGAGCCGGCGGTTGTTGACAGGGACTGCCAACCTTTAAGTGGGGGGGTATGTAACGGAGTGGGTAGCCCTGATTGTATTATTATTGAAATGGACCCTGAAGTGAACATTACACAGTCCGATACTGCCCCCTCGTGGACAATTGCTGAAATAACTGCAGAGAAAAAAAAAACACTGATTGCTGATCCCCTCCCACAACAGCCTTGTGCTGAGGAAGGAAAAGTGCGGGAGATTATTACAGACCCAGAGCTCAGCCAGGACAGACCTGCGTGTGGTGTCTCCCGACATAGGGCTCTTTTGCAGCCGGATTCTTGGGAAGAAATACCCCGTGAGGATCGCTGTTGCAACCCCCAATCTGCAGGACCTTGTCTTACCGAGGGTCCAACTCAAATTCAGGACATTGCCTCCCGAATTCAGGACATTGCCACCGGATTACATGTGCAGGGGCTGTGACCGACATAAGGGAGCCATCTGTGCTACTGTGATCTCCCTTCTGCTGATCTGTGTGCCCCGGGACAGAGAGAGAGACTAACAAAAATCTGTTACCTGCGGAAGAAGACCAAAGAAGAGGACTGAGGAGTTTCCCCCTTCAGCGCTGCACCGGGACCCGTCATCGTGAGATCCCAGGCCTGCCACGTGGGAGCGACATCTTCTTCTGTGATAGACTGGTACGTGATTTGAGGGAAAGTTAGGGAAAGATATCTCCATTTTGTTTGTTTTCTTTTTCTTCTTCTTGCTGCGCACCCGGATAAAGTGAAGATCCAGGGACTCCACCATATACATGTGTACAGCTAGGTCAGTTGACTGTGTTATAGATATGTTTTACAGTAAAGAGATGTTACTACCGGTTAAATCTGAGTATGGAGATTCTGTTGAAGCAAGACATACACAAAACCACACCCGCGGCCTTACCACCGGTCGCTACACTGTACTGCTGCTATAGCTAAAGCCCCTACACCTCCACACATCTCCTGCCTGTCCATTATGTTCTATACTGTACTGCTGCCATAGCTAAAGCCCCTACACCTCCACACATCTCCTGCCTGTCCGTTATGTTCTATACTGTACTGCTGCCATAGCTAAAGCCGCTACACCTCCACACATCTCCTGCCTGTCCATTATGTTCTATACTGTACTGCTGCCATAGCTAAAGCCTCTACACCACACATCTGCCTGTCCATTATTTTCTATACTGTACTGCTGCCATAGATAAAGCCCCTACACCCCCACCCATCTCCTGCCTGTCCATTATGTTCTATACTATACTGCTGCCATAGCTAAAGCCCCTACACCTCCACACATCTCCTGCCTGTCCATTATGTTCTATACTGTACTGCTGCCATAGCTAAAGCCCCTACACCTCCACACTTCTCCTGCCTGTCCATTATGTTCTATACTGTACTGCTGCCATAGCTAAAGCCCCTACACCTCCACACATCTCCTGCCTGTCCATTATGTTCTATACTGTACTGCTGCCATAGCTAAAGCCCCTACACCTCCACACATCTCCTGCCTATCCATTATGTTCTATACTGTACTACTGCCATAGATAAAGCCCCTACACCTCCACACATCTCCTGCCTGTCCATTATGTTCTATACTATACTGCTGCCATAGCTAAAGCCCCTACACCCCCACACATCTCCTGCCTGTCCATTATGTTCTATACTGTACTGCTGCCATAGCTAAAGTCCCTACATCCCCACACATCTCCTGCCTGTCCATTATGTTCTATACTGTACTGCTGCCATAACTAAAGCCCCTACATCTCCACACATATCCTGCCTGTCCATTATGTTCTATACTGTACTGCTGCCATAGATAAAGCCCCTACACCTCCACACATCTCCTGCCTGTCCATTATGTTCTATACTGTGCTGCTCCTGAGAAGGATTCCTGCCCTGCAAGGGATAAATCTAACAAAAAAGAACTCCAAAAAGGGATCATTATTGTACGGCTAAAAGGAGCCATTGCTTCTTCACTGCTCCTAATGTCCTTCTCCTGGAAGGGAGAGCTACCCTGCACAGGAGAATAATGTAACATAACAATAAACAGCTGCCCCCTGAAAATGTCATTTTTTGCAGGTAAAATTAGTTATGGCATCTTTATATCGCACACTGTTCTGCTCATTACAGGAAAGAAAATGATTGTACACTGATGAAGGCAGAGCACTGGAGATGATTGTGGAGGCGCTGTGTCACATTAAACACTATGGACCTGCTACAGGGGTCAATAATAAAGCAGATTGATAGGAGTCCAGAGCGCTGTATGTGACAATGCTGCTCCACACGGCAGCTCTCCTCCTCTCCAGCTCTGGAATGACAGGAGGCAGCGAGGATGAAGAGTTCTCATTGAGGTCGAGAGAGAAATGTCTGGAATGACGTCCTCTGCCAGGTTTTGTTTTTCCTCCTCTGACTCTTCCTTCCTGTGATTGGACAATGTCCATAGAGTGGAAAAAGTAACACCCCCTCACCTCCAACACAGGGACTCTGTTATTGACCCTTATGTCGAAGGGGAAATTTGTGTATCGGGCACCATAAAATTCACTAGCCCCTATCTGTACAATACAGTGGAGACAGCAATAGGATTAATCAGCCTGTCTGCCCCTTCTTAGTGATATATACAGTTTACACTGAAAAAGATTACGAAGATCCTCATTAATTGCCAACAGATCGGTGATGTCCAGGTCCTGAGACCGCACCAATTGTTTAATAGACTGCGGAGAAGTGCGAGCATGTGGGGCCGAGACACAGAACAGAGTATGGACCCAATATAAGACCGACAACATGGAGCATGTAATTGTACCAACCGGAGAATAAGTGACCATAGAGGCCACTACTCACCTGGGCGGTGATCTGTAGGGATCTCCTCTGTCCTCCGCTCATCACCCCTCACATAGGTCTCTGGAGGATTAATATGGGGCAGATCTTCACCCTGAAACAAAGATTATAAAGTCACAGACAGATGGAGAAGTCCCATCTATGATCAGCTGTAATCTGCCATCTCCACCGTTCTCATTACACAAGTATAACACATCTAATAGTGGAGGAGAAAACAAGACTGAGACAAGATCTTCACAGCCGTCTACACATCATAGGGAGATCTCATCACACCTTCTCTCCATCTACCTGATGATCCGGAGGAACATCGGGATCTTCTTCTTTACAGTCCTGTGGGAGAAGAGGACGGGGACATCTCTCTGGTGTTGTCCTCTTACTGGATAGACCTGGAGGAGACACATACAGGACTGAATTCATTCTTTACATACAGATCATTATAGGCCGTGTGGATTTAGTCCTGTCTATTACCTGCTGATGTGAGGGGATCCTCCATCATGACCATGTCCTTGTACAGATCTCTGTGTCCTTCTAAATACTCCCACTCCTCCATGGAGAAATAGACGGCGACGTCCTGACATCTTATAGGAACCTGACACATACAATGATAGCGCGGTCATCATTCCCCCATCCCTTCATAGCGTTACTGTATAATGTCCCAGCAGCAGCAGCAGCAGCATTCCCAGCAGTGTCACCTCTCCAGTCAGCAGCTCCATCATCTTGTAGGTGAGTTCTCGGATCTTCTGCTCATTGATGTCCTCATGTATCAGGGGGTGAGGTGGAGGCCCCGTGATTGGGCTCAGGGCTCTTCCCTCACACTGTACAGGCTCCTGACAGCACAGATCACTCCAGCTCTTCTTCACCACTGTGTAATCCTGGTTATGGAGAGGAGACACATTAATAAATCTCCAGTCTCCAGACATTTCTAGAGTCCTCACCTCTCCTGTCCTCTGTTCTTCTGTCCATAGATAAGAATGATGTGATGTGACATCTCTCACCTCTCCAGTAACAAGGAAGAGGATCTCTAGGGTGAGGGGTAAGATCCTCTCCGCCATCTTGTCCCTGTCCAGATCCATCCTTGATGGTCAATCAGGAGAATTCTCTTCTATAGAAGATGTGAGAGGATCCGATATTGTAGAGACCTGAATGGGGGAAGATGCAGACAGGACCTGTGATGATGTCACATGGGGGAGGAGTCAGGGGTCATATGATCAGCGGAGCCGAGTGTGTACGTGTACGAGGTGTACGGAGCGGAGCCGAGTGTGTACGAGGTGTACGGAGCGGAGCCGAGTGTGTACGAGGTGTACGGAGCGGAGCCGAGTGTGTACGAGGTGTACGGAGCGGAGCCGAGTGTGTACGAGGTGTACGGAGCGGAGCCGAGTGTGTACGAGGTGTACGGAGCGGAGCCGAGTGTGTACGAGGTGTACGGAGCGGAGCCGAGTGTGTACGAGGTGTACGGAGCGGAGGCCGAGTGTGTACGAGGTGTACGTAGCGGGGCCGATTGTGTACTAGGTGTACGTAGCGGGGCCGATTGTGTACTAGGTGTACGGAGTGGGGCCGAGTGTGTACGAGATGTACGGAGCGGAGACGAGTGTGTATGTGGCGCCCTGCTCACGCAGGTAGCCACAGATCTCTTTAATTCACAGCGGGGTTTCCACAGCAGGTACCTACTACATACAACACCTTCCACCCCGGCACAGTATGGGGAGCTCCACTTGCCGACCTTAGGCAAGATCCCTTATGAATACTGCTGCTGGGGCGGAGTAAGTTAGAGTGTGCAGACGATAGGAGAGCTGCGAAGACATCCTGGTGGTCGGTGCTGTGATTAGGCCCGAACCAGTGACCCGGAGTGGCCCTTCTATGTCCCGCAAGCCTAAGTGGGACTGAAGGCGAGGAGCTTGAGAAAGTTCACCCAAGGAGAATCACTGGATATTGGGGATCCACACCTGTGGGATACTATAGGACCACACAAAACTCAGTTGCACTGTGGAGGCTTCGGCTACCCGGTATCCTCTGTGGGTCAAGAGAGGAAGCCAGACACAGCAGCATAGCAGCACAGTGTTCAGAGAAGGTAACCCGGAGACAGCACAGGAGGAGAGGCAGACACTACAGTCAGGAATAGAGAGGAGGCAAGTCAGGCTGCAAGCAGGCTGTGCTTCAACCATCACTACAGAGCAGAGGAGGCGTTATACCCACTTGCTGTGGGGACCCACTGTGCAACCCTGTCACCCGTCGGTGCCCTGGACGTATTTACCTGCAAAACATCAGTAAAAGGTAAAAGAGACTTCTTTTGTGTGCGTGCATCTTTCCTCTCCATCATCGGCCCCACGCATAGACTGTTCCAGCACTCCCTACACCAGCACAGCTCCCTTCCAAACTGCCCCCTTTACACTCTGCTGCCCCGGAGGTCCAGTCCTGCTTGTGGAGGACTTCACCATCTTAGCCGCGATTCCATCTGCCTCCGGCGGACTGTGGCGGCGCTGGTGAAAATCACCAGAAACTGCAGGTGGCGTCACGATAACAAACTTGTACATAATCCCCTGTAAATATCACCCCCTTTTCAAAGATAGGCCCAGGACACTGGATCAGGCACGGCCGCCATTCCCCGTGACACCATGAACCTTTGCCACCTGACAGCCGAGTACCCCAAAAGCCAGGGCTCGACATGTACGAGGTGTACAAACCGGAGCCGAGTGTGTACGAGGTGTACGGAGCGGAGCCGAGTGTGTACGAGGTGTACGGAGCGGAGCCGAGTGTGTACGAGGTGTACGGAGCGGAGCCGAGTGTGTACAAGGTGTACGGAGCGGGGCCGAGTGTGTACGAGGTGTACGGAGCGAAGCCGAGTTTGTAGGAGGTGTACGGAGCGGAGCTGAGTGTGTACGAGGTGTATGGAGCAGAGCCGAGTGTGTACGAGGTTTACGAGGCAAAACCGAGTGTGTACGAGGTGTACGGAGCGGAGCCGAGTGTGTACGAGGTGTACGGAGCGGAGCCGAGTGTTCGAGGTGTACGGAGAGGAGCCGAGTGTGTACGAGGTGTACGGAGAGGAGCCGAGTGTGTACGAGGTGTACGGAGCGGAGCCGAGTGTGTACGAGGTGTACGGAGCGGAGCCGAGTGTGTACGAGGTGTACGGAGCGGAGCCGAGTGTTTTAGGAGGTGTACGGAGCGGAGCCGAGTGTGTAGGAGGTGTACGGAGCGGAGCCGAGTGTGTAGGAGGTGTACGGCGCGGAGCCGAGTGTGTAGGAGGTGTACGGCGCGGAGCCGAGTGTGTAGGAGGTGTATGGCGCGGAGCCGAGTGTGTAGGAGGTGTACGGCGCGGAGCCGAGTGTGTAGGAGGTGTACGGCGCGGAGCCGAGTGTGTAGGAGGTGTACGGAGCGGAGCCGAGTGTGTAGGAGGTGTACGGAGCGGAGCCGAGTGTGTAGGAGGTGTACGGAGCGGAGCCGAGTGTGTAGGAGGTGTACGGAGCGGAGCCGAGTGTGTAGGAGGTGTACGGAGCGGAGCCGAGTGTGTAGGAGGTGTACGGAGCGGAGCCGAGTGTGTACTAGGTGTACGGAGCGGGGCCGAGTGTGTATGTGGCGCCCTGCTCACGCAGGTAGCCACAGATCTCTTTAATTCACAGCGGGGTTTCCACAGCAGGTACCTACTACATACAACACCTTCCACCCCGGCACAGTATGGGGAGCTCCACTTGCCGACCTTAGGCAAGATCCCTTATGAATACTGCTGCTGGGGCGGAGTAAGTTAGAGTGTGCAGACGATAGGAGAGCTGCGAAGACATCCTGGTGGTCGGTGCTGTGATTAGGCCCGAACCAGTGACCCGGAGTGGCCCTTCTATGTCCCGCAAGCCTAAGTGGGACTGAAGGCGAGGAGCTTGAGAAAGTTCACCCAAGGAGAATCACTGGATATTGGGGATCCACACCTGTGGGATACTATAGGACCACACAAAACTCAGTTGCACTGTGGAGGCTTCGGCTACCCGGTATCCTCTGTGGGTCAAGAGAGGAAGCCAGACACAGCAGCATAGCAGCGCAGTGTTCAGAGAAGGTAACCCGGAGACAGCACAGGAGGAGAGGCAGACACTACAGTCAGGAATAGAGAGGAGGCAAGTCAGGCTGCAAGCAGGCTGTGCTTCAACCATCACTACAGAGCAGAGGAGGCGTTATACCCACTTGCTGTGGGGACCCACTGTGCAACCCTGTCACCCGTCGGTGCCCTGGACGTATTTACCTGCAAAACATCAGTAAAAGGTAAAAGAGACTTCTTTTGTGTGCGTGCATCTTTCCTCTCCATCATCGGCCCCACGCATAGACTGTTCCAGCACTCCCTACACCAGCACAGCTCCCTTCCAAACTGCCCCCTTTACACTCTGCTGCCCCGGAGGTCCAGTCCTGCTTGTGGAGGACTTCACCATCTTAGCCGCGATTCCATCTACCTCCGGCGGACTGTGGCGGCGCTGGTGAAAATCACCAGAAACTGCAGGTGGCGTCACGATAACAAACTTGTACATAATCCCCTGTAAATATCACCCCCTTTTCAAAGATAGGCCCAGGACACTGGATCAGGCACGGCCGCCATTCCCCGTGACACCATGAACCTTTGCCACCTGACAGCCGAGTACCCCAAAAGCCAGGGCTCGACATGTACGAGGTGTACAAACCGGAGCCGAGTGTGTACGAGGTGTACGGAGCGGAGCCGAGTGTGTACGAGGTGTACGGAGCAGAGCCGAGTGTGTACTAGGTGTACGGAGCGGAGCCGAGTGTGTACAAGGTGTACGGAGCGGGGCCGAGTGTGTACGAGGTGAACGGAGCGAAGCCGAGTTTGTAGGAGGTGTACGGAGCGGAGCTGAGTGTGTACGAGGTGTATGGAGCAGAGCCGAGTGTGTACAAGGTTTACGAGGCAAAACCGAGTGTGTACGAGGCAAAACCGAATGTGTATGAGGTGTACGGTGCGGAGCCGTGTGTACAAGGTGTACGGAGCAAAGCCAAGTGTGTACAAGGTGTACAGAGCGGAGCTGAGTGTGTACGAGGTGTACAGAGCGTGTACGAGGTGTTCGGAGAGGATCTGAGTGTGTACAAGGTGTATTGAGCAGAGCCGAGTGTGTACGAGGTGTACAAAGAGGAGCCGAGTGTGTACGAGGTGTACAGAGCGGAGCCGAGTGTGTATGAGTTGTACGAAGCTGAGCAGTGTGTGTATGACTTGCATGACTCGATGTCGTGTGTGTAAGACCTGTATGGAGCAAATCTGTGTTTACGAGGTGTACGGAGCGGAGCCGAGTGTGTACGAGGTGTACGGAGCGGAGCCGAGTGTGTACGAGGTGTACGGAGCGGAGCCGAGTGTGTACGAGGTGTACGGAGCAGGGCCGAGCGTGTACAAGCTGTATGTGTGGCGCCCCTCGCCACAGGGAGGAGCTGCACCCCAAACAGACCTCCGTAGTCTGGTTTCCTGGTAGAGTCTGCCCTAAGCACCCATACAGTAGCCCACCTTAGCATAGGGACCGTATATTCAGTAGGTCCAGGGGGTCGAGCTTAGAGTAGAGCAGGAGACTAGAGTGACAGTAGAGCTATAAGAGACAGTGTTGGGAAGGCATCGAGGATGGACGTGGCTGACAGGGCTGCTGACAGGAGGGCACCTCTCTTCAAGAGGGTGACCCAGGAACAGAAGGGGACGAACCAGGCCTGGTTGGAGCCAGCTGGGGAAGTCCAGGGTCGATACCGGCATACCGGAGCCGAGACAATCCGTGGTCCATCCCGGGTTTCAAACCGACGCGCTGTGGGACCGACAGAAGGGAGCCATAGCACAACAGACTGTACCTTGACCTTTAGAAAATATAAAAGGGGCGGGGGACAAGAGGCGCAATAGTGCCCTATCACTAGTGACACTATAGAGAAGGGTGGTATTGTGGAACCACTCACCTGTTGCAGTTGTGATCCCCACAACTGGTTTGTAAGCATGAAGCAATCAAGAGCTGCTGCAGGACCTCCACCTACCACTGACCAGTGGTGAAATCCAGAAAAGAAGATGGGAATGCAGGTGTGCCACGGTCTGTGCTGCTCAAAATGCAAAAAACTCACCAAAGAGTCAAATTTTCCTTGAGCAAATTTCCAAGCTTTATTTTCTTCCTCCTACGTGTTACGGCGTCTAGCCTGGCACCTTCATCAGGGATATTCGTACCTTGATCTTAATCCGATACCAGGTCCAAGAGACTCTAGGTAACAGGCCGAATTCCGGTGGCGGGAGCATCTGCCTGTTGTCGCTCCCGTCCGTACGGGTAAGGAACAACCCGTACCTACCATTAACAGACCGCAGGACTGGCGTGGTAGCTCTGCAGAGTGGTTACAAAGGTGAGGAAGGAACACAGACCCCAGAAGCCATTAGGAGGGATCATCAGCAGACTGTACGGGATAACCTCAGGAACCTGTTGCTACGCCCCCGTTCAACCAAACTGTCCCTGAGAACCGACTGTGTACTGTAACATCTGCCCGGTACCAGTAAAGACTTCCTGAGTTGAATCGGTGTCTGTCCTCCTGTCCCGTTGGCACCCAGAAGGCCTCAGCATCATCAGTGGGGTAAGAACAACTACTCCCCTCATCCATCCCTGCTGCCCTGAGGTAAACCTCCACCTGTGGGGAGCTGTAACGCCCAAGCTGCATCACATCACCTCAGTGGCCGGCTTGCAACGCTGGTATCCAAATTACCAGGTACCACAGGTGGCGTCACAACAACATTTCTCCCACCACCATCATCATGACCCCCATCATCCCCGCCATTGAGGGTCCAGGGCACGGAACCGGGAACCGACCAGCCGTGATCCCCCATCCAAGTTGTCATCAGTCCCGGTATCCGAGTACCCCACTACCCTCGTGTGTACGAGGTGTATGAAGCGGAGCCGAGTGTGTACGACGTGTACAAAGCGGAGCCGTGTGTATATGACCTGTATGAATCGGAGCCAGGTGTATGGAGCAGAGTCGAGTGTGTACAAAGTGTACAGAGCGGAGCCCAGTGTGTACGAGGTGTACGGAGCAGAGCCGAGTGTGTACGAGGTGTACGGAGCAGAGCCGAGTGTGTACGAGGTGTACGGAGCGGAGCCGAGTGTGTACGAGGTGTACGGAGCGGAGCCGAGTGTGTACGAGGTGTACGGAGCGGAGCCGAGTGTGTACGAGGTGTATGGAGCGGAGCCGAGTGTGTACGAGGTGTACGGAGCGGAGCCGAGTGTGTACGAGGTGTACGGAGCAGAACCGAGTGTGTACGAGGTGTACGGAGCGGAGCTGAGTGTGTACGAGGTGTACGGAGCAGAGCCCAGTGTGTACGAGGTGTACGGAGCGGAGCCGAGTGTGTACGAGGTGTACGGAGCTGAGTCGAGTGTGTACGAGGTGTACGGAGCAGAGCCGAGTGTGTACGAGGTGTACGGAGCGGAGCCGAGTGTGTACGAGGTGTACGGAGCGGAGCCGAGTGTGTACGAGGTGTACGGAGCGGAGCAGAGTGTGTACGAGGTGTACGGAGCAGAGCCGAGGGTGTACGAGGTGTACAGAACTTAGCTGAGTGTGTACAAGGTGTACGGAGCGGAGCCGAGTGTGTACGAGGTGTACGGAGCAGAGCCGAGTGTGTACGAGGTGTATGGAGCCGAGTATGTACGAGGTGTACGGAGCGGAGCTGAGTGTGTACGAGGTGTACGGAGCGGAGCAGAGTGTGTACGAGGTGTACGGAGCGGAGCTGAGTGTGTACGAGGTGTACAGAGCGTAGTCGAGTGTGTACGTGGTGTACGGAGCGGAGCCGAGCATGTATGAGGTTTATGGAGTTGAGCCGTGTATATACGATGTACAGTATAGATGCACCCGACTCCGCTACTCATTCATGATTTGAACATCTCTGTGTTAGGGGAACCTCAACCTTATTTCAGATACAGGATATTTGATTCTGAATGACCTCTCTTCAGCTCTCATATATGCAGAGGTGGGAGATGTGGTTAGGCCATACAATATCACATCAGGAGTGGTGAGTGATATGGTCCCGTGCCTTGGGCTCCTCTAACAACAGACACAGATTGTATATATCGGCTTCTGGAACGCTGAGGTGAGAATCACAGAAAGGACAAAGTTATAATTACACAGACCTTTATTGGCCCCTTGCACTGCCACTCCGCGTTTTTCAACAATAATTAGGCTGTTTTAATCAGGTGGTAGAAGGGGTTAACCAAGGGAAATGACATATATAGGGGATTCTTACCCAGACATGCATAGCAACCCCAATCTGAAGTATTATTCTCGGTAACTGGAACCCTTTTTGAGGTAGTGTTACTCGGTGCTACCAGATTACCCAGGTTTTTGTTTTTCTTATAAATTACCACCGGTTTCTCTGGCAGATGATCTGACATTATAGGGTCCCCCTTCAGAAAGAACCAGAATTTTTCCATTAAACTCTGGATTGAGGATCTTTGCTGGCAAAATGTTGTCACTATGCTCCACCTCGCTCGTTCTGAAGTTTTATTCTCTTTACCCTCAGAACTTTTTAACATTTTCTCCATACATGACTTCTGTGTTAAACCTTTTGTTTTCTTGTATGCATCTTCAAGAAATTTTTTGGGGTCTCCCTTTTCCCAAAATTGCCCCCTTAAAATTTTAGATTCTTGCTGGAAATTGATCTCTTTTGTACAATTTTTTCGGGCCCTCTAGTATTGGCCATAGGGAACGTTTAAGATCCAGCTGGGGAGGTGTCCACTATCAAATCTGAGATAGTTGTTAACATCTACAGGTTAGAAGTGAGTAGATGTATATATCCTCCCCTGCTCATCCAACCGGATCTGAAGGTCCAAATTCTGGAGGTCATTGTGGAATACGAAGCTGTAAAGGACAAACCCCAATCATTTGCGTTGAGTTCAGATACGAACCCCATCATCATCAATTTACCTTCAATCCCAGATCATGAGGGATGTTGCTATAAAGCGCCGAGACATCGAGTGTTATAAGTGCACAATCCTTTAAGGGAGGATACTGAATCAGTTCTTTGATTAATTGTGAAGATTCTCTAAGGTACGATTCTAAACCAACTACTAGAGATGAGTGAGTATGCTTGTCACTACTCAAGACTCGCACGAATATCTCGGTACTCGGGGTACTCGGCGATTACCAAGTAATCTCGCGATACTCTTGCTATGCTCGGGGTCCACCTCCCTGCATGTTGGCGCTCTTTTCAAAGCCAGCCCGCATGCAGGGATTGGCTGACAGACACTGTAATGCCACAGCCATGTTGGCTGTGGCATTACAGTGATTGGCTGACCGCACAGCATCATCAGGTCTTTATAAGACCTGACCGCGCTGTGCTCGTCACTCTGCTCCACAGACAGTCAGTGTAGGGAGAGCTGCTGCTGATTGAGGGACAGATTTGTGGCCTTTCAGCTACTGTAGGCACAGGGCTGCCAGTCTAATTACCACAACAGTCCTTCTGAGGACTAATAAAGCTGTAAACAGGGAGGCAGGGTATATACCAAACATCGCTGTACCAGTATACCAGCCTGCATCGCATCTGGGGCTGGTTTCCAGGCTCATCCATCCCAAAACAGTGCTTTTAGGGATTTATTTAGCTCACTATAGGCAGGAGTAGGTTTTAGCTCAAATTAGGATACACCAAAAGCCTCGTGCTAAAAACCAACTCTTGTCTGCACTAATTTATCATCTTAGTGCTGCTACTGTAGGTTGCAGCATAAATTAGGATACACCAAAAGTCTCGTGCTAAAAACCAACTCTTGTCTGCACTAATTTATCATCTTAGTGCTGCTACTGTAGGTTGCAGCGTAAAGTAGGATACACCAAAAGCCTCGTGCTAAAAACCAACTCTTGTCTGCACTAATTTATCATCTTAGTGCTGCTACGGTAGGTTGCAGCGTAAATTAGGGTACACCAAAAGCCTTGTGCTAAAAAACAACTCTTGTCTGCACTAATTTATCATCTTAGTGCTGCTACTGTAGGTTGCAGCGTAAATTAGGATACACCAAAAGCCCGTGCTAAAAACCAACTCTTGTCTGCACTAATTTATCATCTTACTGCTGCTACGGTAGGTTGCAGCGTAAATTAGGATACACCAAAAGCCTCGTGCTAAAAACCAACTCTTGTCTGCACTAATTTATCATCTTAGTGCTGCTACTGTAGGTTGCAGCGTAAAGTAGGATACACCAAAAGCCTCGTGCTAAAAACCAACTCTTGTCTGCACTAATTTATCATCTTAGTGCTGCTACGGTAGGTTGCAGCGTAAATTAGGATACACCAAAAGCCTCGTGCTAAAAACCAACTCTTGTCTGCACTAATTTATCATCTTAGTGCTGCTACTGTAGGTTGCAGCGTAAAGTAGGATACACCAAAAGCCTCGTGCTAAAAACCAACTCTTGTCTGCACTAATTTATCATCTTAGTGCTGCTACGGTAGGTTGCAGCGTAAATTAGCATACACCAAAACCTTGTGCTAAAAACCAACTCTTGTCTGCACTAATTTATCATCTTAGCGCTGCTACTGTAGGTTGCAGCATAAATTAGGATACGCCAAAAGACTCGTGCTAAAAACCAACTCTTGTCTGCACTAATTTATCATCGTAGTGCTGCTACTGTAGGTTGCAGCGTAAATTAGGATACGCCAAAAGACTTGTGCTAAAAACCAACTCTTGTCTGCACTAATTTATCATCTTAGTGCTGCTACTGTAGGTTGCAGCGTAAATTAGGATACGCCAAAAGCCTTGTCTGCACTCATTTTGCTGTATACAGTCAGCACCACATTGAAAATGCGCAAGTCCGGTGGCAAGGGACAAGGAACTGGACGTGATGGTGGTGCAGGCAGAGGCCGAGCCTGTGTGCAAGCTCGAATTGCGCCACGACAAACGCCCACATCATCTCGCTCGACTTTCTTGTCCCAATCTCCAGGTGAACGCAGCAGTACTCCACTATTAAACCAAGAACAGTGTCAACAGGTTGTTAGTTGGATAGCGGATAATGCTTCCAGTCAGTTTGGCACCACCACAAATACCCTGGTCAAGTGTCAGTAGCCGTGAAACTGGACCGCACATTCCACACCCTGATCCTCCTTCCTCCCACCATGCCGAGTGCCCGGCCCCGGACATAACTGATCCCACACTTGGCCACTCTGAAGAGCTGTTCACTTATCCATTCATAGATTCTGGCCTCTCGCCAGCTCCAGTTGAAGTGGGTCATGAGGAGATCGTATGCCCAAATATTTGAGCAGACACGGTCTCACGAAGGCAACGGTGGAAACGTGTCTCAACAAGAGGTGGACGATGATGAGACATAATTGCCAGAAAGTCAGGAGGAGGACCAGGGTGCGGAAGTGGAAGACGACGTGGTGGATGATCCAGTAACTGACCCAACCTGGCAGGAGGACATGCAGAGCGAGGACAGCAGTGCACAGGGGGACTTAGGCGTAGCATCACAACAGGCCGGAAGAAGCAGGGTGCTGTCCACAGGCAGAAGGCAGGCAACCGTTCCCCGGAACAACAACACGAGTGATGTTGCCAGTACAACTGCTAGGTCTTCCCAAGTCTGGCTGTTTTTTAAGGTGTCTGCAGATAATTCGAAAAAGGCCATTTGCAACACTTGTCATGCCAGCATCAGCAGGGGTAGCAAAATTAGCAGCCTGACCACCACCAGTATGATCAGGCACATGTCAGCAAAGCACCCGACTTTGTGGGATGTACAGCAGAGTACAAGAGCATTGTTTGCGGGTGACACTGCTGCGTCTTCCACTGTTGTGCGTGCAAGCCAATCCCCTGTCCATACTACAGGCGAAGATGCCTCCTGTCCTTCACCTGTACTTGCACAAGCAGAACTAGCACCATCATCAGCCACGTCCTTGTCCCAGCGCAGCGTTCAGTTATCCATACCCCAATCTTTGGAACGCAGGCGTAAATACGCTGCCAATGCCCCACATACCACAGATCTAAATGCACAAATTTCGCGACTCCTTGCGCTGGAAATGTTGCCTTTTAGGCTGGTGGAGACGGAAGCATTCCGCAACCTGATGGCGGCTGCTGTCCCACGTTACTCGGTCCCCAGCCGCCACTATTTTTCCCAGTGTGCCATCCCCGCATTACATAAGCACGTGTCACAAAACATCATACGTGCCCTTAACAACGCAGTTTCCGGCAAAGTCCACCTAACCACGGACACATGGACAAGTGCTTGTGGGCAAGGCCGGTACATCTCACTGACGGCACACTGGGTTAATATTCTGGAAGCCGGGACCCAGTCTGAGCTTGGGACGGAACACGTCCTTCCGACACCAAGGATTTCAGGCCCTAACTCAGTCAGGGTTTCACCCACAGTGTACAGCGCTGGCACGTCATACTCCTCAGCCTCCTCCTCCATCTCTTCCTCCACTTCACCCTCCACACTAGTCCCAAGCTGGAAGCACTGCAGCACTGCCCCGGCTAAGCGGCAACAGGCTGTGCTGAAGCTAATATGTGTAGGTGACAAACCCCACAATGCTGAAGAGTTGTGGACAGCTCTGAAACAGCAGGGAGATCACTGGCTCACACCGCTGAACCTACAGCCAGGCATGGTCGTGTGTGACAATGGCCGGAACCTTGTGGCGGCTCTGAGATGCGGTGAGCTCACACATATTCCATGCGTGGCCCATGTGCTCAACCTCGTAGTTCAGTGGTTTATTAAATCCTACCCGGAGCTGTCTGATCTACTCATCAAAGTACGCCGCCTGTGTGCCCATTTCAGAAAGTCACCTTCTGCTTCTGCCAGCCTTGCCGGCTTTCAGCGGTGTTTGCACCTTCCGGCTCACAGACTGGTGTGTGATGTCCCCACGCGTTGGAATTCCACACTGCACATGTTGGTCAGGATTTGTGAGCAGCAGAGGGCAGTTGTTGAGTACCAGCATCAACTAGGCCGACGGTATACGTTTCAAACTCCACACATAAGACCTCACGAGTGGACATGGATGTCCGACATATGCACCGTCCTCCAAAACTTTGAGGACTCCACCAAGATGGTGAGCGGCGATAACGCCATCATTAGCGTCACCATCCCACTTCTCTGTCTTCTAAAACGCTCTCTGCTCAAAATCAAAGACGATGCACTGCAGGCGGAGCACGATGAGTTGCAGCAAGAAACCGTACTGGGTGATTACACACAGCCCAGCCTCATCTCATCCCAACGTTCATTGGAGGACTATGACGAGGCGGAGGAAGATGAAGAAATGGAGCTACTTTCATTCGGAATTGACGGTAATACATGCACAACCGTCAGACCGTCGGTTGAGCGTGGATGGCCAGAGGACAGGGGAGAGGAGGAGGAGGAGGTCAGCATGGCCAGTCATGCTGTTGGTGAGGACCCAGAAGTCTTGACTGTTAACAGTCTGGCGCACATGGCTGACTTTATGTTACACTGAGTGTGTCGTGACCCTCACGTTATCAAGATCTTGGCGGACACTCATTACTGGTTGGTGACACTTTTAGACCCACGCTACAAAGAGAACTTTATTTCTCTTATTCCCGAAGTGGAGAGGTCTACAAAAATTCTGCAGTACTAGAAGGCCATAGTCGCGGAATTAGTCAAAAAATTCCCTTCTGAAAACGCTAGCGGCAGAGGTCACGATTCAGTGGACAACCAAGGCGTCCGGCCGAGAGAGGCACAAGTCCAATCCAGCAGAGGTAGGGGAACACTCTCAAAGATCTGGGACACTTTTCTCAGCACCTCCCGTACTGTCACAAGGAATGCAAAGTTTGCCAAGATGCTGAGGGAGTACCTTGCTGATCGCACTAAAGTGCTCCTAGACTCCTCTGTGCCTTATAATTATTGGGTATCCAAACTGGACACGTGACAGGAATTGTCCCTCTACGCCTTGGAAGTCCTGGCCTGCCCTGCCGCTAGCGTTTTGTCAGAGCGTGTTTTTAGTGCCGCAGGTGGAATCATTACAGATAAACGCACCCACCTGTCAACTGAAAATGCTGACAGGCTGACTTTGATCAAGATGAACAAGGGTTGGATTGGGCCTGACTTCACCACACCACCACCAAATGATAGTGGAATTTAAATTTTGTGCCGGTAGATTCCCATGCACCTCCGCACACCCACACGTCGGTACACACTTCATGTGTTTGGCTACTTGCTGTACTGCTCCTCCTTCTCCTCATCTGCCACCATCATATGATCAGTGTGACCGTGGTTCATGATGCCACAAAACCATAATTTTTTTTACATCATATTTATGAGGATGATGACCATAACAGTTCAAAATTTAGGCATAAGTTTCATGTATACCCCCCAGGGGTAAATGTTTTAGTCCATGCTTGCAGAATGGGCATTACAAGTACAGGAGACCCGCTCCTTTGTAATGGGAACAATTTTTAGAGGCTCTCCTGCATGTTTCTTCCCAGGGGCATCGCAATGCCTCCCAATTTTTGGCAGCCCTTCCTAGGGCAATGCTACAAAAGACCCACCTGCTTAAAATGGGCACATTATATAAAAAGCCCTCATGCACGCCTCTATCCAGGGGCATCAGAGTACCACACAATTTTTGGCTTCCCTGCCTAGGGCAATACTACAACAGACCCACTTGCTTAAAATGGGCACATTATTTAATGAGGCCCTCATGCACGTCTCTATCCAGGGGCATTGAAGTGCCTCACAATTTCTGGTTTCCCTGCCTAGGGCAATACTACAAATGACCCACTTCCTTATAATGGGCACATTATGTAAAGAGGCCTTCATTTACGTCTCTTCTCAGGGACATGGGAGGCCACACAATTTTTAAAAAAAAATCTTTCATATAATCCAAAAAACTACCATCCCCCACCTCTGTCTCACCAGTGGGTCTGAGCCTTAATATTTTTTCCATGAAAATCCGCTTTGGTTTCATTTTGTAACGTTTTCTTGACAGTCCATAAAAGTGGTGTAATACTCAGACAACATTGTTCACAGCAGTGACCTTGGGGTCTGAAATGCTTCCAGGGGTCTCCCCCATGTTGTTCCCATGTCATTTCAGCATTGTTCTGATACTTTTGTGACATTTTTAGGCTTTTTCTATGCTGCCGGGGTCATGTCAGAAAAATACTCGGGTCTCCCATAGGATAACATTGGGCTCGGTGCTCGGGCCGAATACATGAGTATCTTGGGATGCTCGGCCCGAGCTTCCAGCACCCGAGCATTTTAGTACTCGCTCATCTCTACTGGCAACCAATCAGCGAAGCGTGGTTGAAATCTCGCGCCAATTTGCGGACGGACTGTCCCTGTTGCTGATTGGTCATGGGCGGCTGGCCTGACCAATCACCAATGCAGGATTTGCGTTACAGATAAACAGGCAGAAATAGACAATTATATAGTAGATACCTACAGCAGTACCGGTGTGCAGCGGTGCCGAAATCCAGGAGGGGCCAGGGGACAGCGGCCAGGTGCGGGCCGGGGAACAGCGGGCAGGAGGGGGCCGGTGAAGAGCGGCCAGGTGCGGGCAGGAGAAGGCCAGGGAACAGCGGCCGGGTGTGAGCAGGAGGGGGCGGGGGGGCCTCTCCTGCCTGTACCTAACCGCTGTTCCCCAGTCCCCTCCTGCCTGCAGCAGAGTGCTTAGCAGAGTATACGGGGCTGAGTGGTTAGCAGAGTATACGGCGGCTCAGTGGTTAGCAGAGTATACGGTGGCTCAGTGGTTAGCAGAGTATACAGGAGCTCATTGGTTAGCACAGTATACGCTGGCTCAGTAGTTAGCACTGTATACGGAGCCTCAGTGGTTAGCACTGTATATGGTGACTTAGTGATTAGCACTCTATGGTGGTCAGTGGTTAGCACTGTATATGGTGGTCAGTGGTTAGCACTGTATATGGTGGCTCAGTGGTTAGCACTGTATATGGTGGCTCAGTGGTTAGCACAGTATATGGTGGCTCAGTGGTTAGCACTGTATATGGTGGCTCAGTGGTTAGCACTGTATGGTGGCTGAGTGGTTAGCACTGTATATGGTGGCTCAGTAGTTAGCACTGTATACGGTGGTTCAGTGATTAGCACTGTACGGTGGCTCAGTGGTTAGCACTGTATATGGTGGCTCAGTGGTTAGCACTGTATATGGTGGCTCAGTGGTTAGCACTGTATATGGTGGCTCAGTGGTTAGCTCTGTATATGGTGGCTCAGTGGTTAGCACTGTATATGGTGGCTCAGTGGTTAGCACTGTATATGGTGGCTCAGTGGTTAGCACTGTATGGTGGCTCAGTGGTTAGTACTATATGGTGGCTCAGTGGTTAGCACTGTATATGATGGCTCAGTAGTTAGCACTGTATATGGTGGCTCAGTGGTTAGCACTGTATGGTGGCTCAGTGGTTAGCACTGTATATGATGGCTCAGTGGTTAGCACTGTATATGGTGGCTCAGTGGTTAGCACTGTATGGTGGCTCAGTGGTTAGCACTGTATATGATGGCTCAGTGGTTAGCACTGTATATGGTGGCTCAGTGGTTAGCACTGTATATGGTGGGTCAGTGGTTAGCACTGTGTATGGTGGCTCAGTGGTTAGCACTGTATATGGTTGCTCAGTAGTTAGCACTGTACAGTGGCTCAGTGGTTAGCACTGTATATGGTGGCTCAGTGGTTAGCACTGTATATGGTGGCTCAGTGGTTAGCACTGTATATGGTGGCTCAGTGGTTAGCACTGTATATGGTGGTCAGCGGTTAGCACTGTACAGTGGCTCAGTGGTTAGCACAGTATATGGTGGCTCAGTGGTTAGCACTGTAAATGGTGGCTCAGTGGTTAGCACTGTATATGGTGGCTCAGTGGTTAGCACTGTATATGGTGGCTCAGTGGTTAGCACTGTATACGGTGGCTCAGTGGTTAGCACTGTATATGGTGGCTCAGAGGTTAGCACTGTATATGGTGGCTCAGTGGTTAGCACTGTATATGGTGGCTCAGTGGTTAGCACTGTATATGGTGGCTCAGTGGTTAGCACTGTATATGGTGGCTCAGTGGTTAGCACTGTATATGGTGGCTCAGTGGTTAGCACTGTATATGGTGGCTCAGTGGTTAGCACTGTATATGGTGGCTTAGTGGTTAGCACTGTATATGGTGGCTCAGTGGTTAGCACTGTATACGATGGCTCAGTGGTTAGCACTGTATATGGTGGCTCAGTGGTTAGCACTGTATACTGGTGGCTCAGTGGTTAGCACTGTATACGGTGGCTCAGTGGTTAGCACTGTATATGGTGCTCAGTGGTTAGCACTGTATACGGTGGCTCAGTGGTTAGCACTGTATATGGTGGCTCAGTGGTTAGCACTGTATATGGTGGCTCAGTGGTTAGCACTGTATATGGTGGCTCAGTGGTTAGCACAGTATATGGTGGCTCAGTGGTTAGCACTGTATATGGTGGCTCAGTGGTTAGCACTGTATATGGTGGCTCAGTGGTTAGCACTGTATATGGTGGCTCAGTGGTTAGCACTGTATAATGGTGCTCAGTGGTTAGCACTGTATACGGTGGCTCAGTGGTTAGCACTGTATATGGTGGCTCAGTGGTTAGCACTGTATATGGTGGCTCAGTGGTTAGCACTGTATATGATGGCTCAGTAGTTAGCACTGTATATGGTGACTTAGTGATTAGCACTCTATGGTTGGTCAGTGGTTGGCACTGTATATGGTGGCTCAGTGGTTAGCACTGTATATGGTGGCTCAGTGGTTAGCACTGTATACGGTGGCTCAGTGGTTAGCACTGTATATGGTGGCTCAGTGATTAGCACTGTATACGGTGGCTCAGTGGTTAGCACTGTATGGTGGCTCAGTGGTTAGCACTGTATATGGTGGCTCAGTGTTTAGCACTGTATATGGTGCCTCAGTGGTTAGCGCTGTATATGGTGGTCAGTGGTTAGCACTGTATATGGTGGCTCAGTGGTTAGCACTGTACAGTTGCTCAGTGGTTAGCACTGTATATGGTGGCTCAGTGGTTAGCACTGTACAGTTGCTCAGTGGTTAGCACTGTATATGGTGGCTCAGTGGTTAGCACTGTATATGGTGGTCAGTGGTTAGCACTGTATATGGTGGTCAGTGGTTAGCACTGTATATGGTGGCTCAGTGGTTAGCACTGTATATGGTGGCTCAGTGGTTAGCACAGTATATGGTGGCTCAGTGGTTAGCACTGTATATGGTGGCTCAGTGGTTAGCACTGTATGGTGGCTGAGTGGTTAGCACTGTATATGGTGGCTCAGTAGTTAGCACTGTATACGTGGTTCAGTGATTAGCACTGTACGGTGGCTCAGTGGTTAGCACTGTATATGGTGGCTCAGTGGTTAGCACTGTATATGGTGGCTCAGTGGTTAGCACTGTATATGGTGGCTCAGTGGTTAGCTCTGTATATGGTGGCTCAGTGGTTAGCACTGTATATGGTGGCTCAGTGGTTAGCACTGTATATGATGGCTCAGTGGTTAGCACTGTATATGGTGGCTCAGTGGTTAGCACTGTATACGTGGCTCAGTGGTTAGCACTGTATATGGTGGCTCAGTGGTTAGCACTGTATACGGTGGCTCAGTAGTTAGCACTGTATACGATGGCTCAGTGGGTAGCAGAGTATACGGTGGCTCAGTGGTTAGCACTGTATACGGTGGCTCAGTGGTGAGCACTGTATATGGTGGCTCAGTGGTTAGCACTGTATATGGTGGCTCAGTGGTTAGCACTGTATATGGTGGCTCAGTGGTTAGCACTGTATATGGTGGCTCAGTGGTTAGCACTGTATATGGTGGCTCAGTGGTTAGCACTGTATATGGTGGCTCATGGTTAGCACTGTAATATGGTGGCTCAGTTAGGTTATGGCCAACTGTATATGGTGCTCAGTGGTTAGCACTGTATACTGGTGGCTCAGTGGTTAGCACTGTATATGGTGGCTCAGTGGTTAGCACTGTATATGGTGGCTCAGTGGTTAGCACTGTATATGGTGGCTCAGTGTTAGCACTGTATATGGTGCTAGTGGTTAGCACTTATATGGTGCTCAGTGGTTAGCACTGTATATGGTGGCTCAGTGGTTAGCACTGTATATGGTGGCTCAGTGGTTAGCACTGTATAGGTGGCTCAGTGGTTAGCACTGTATATGGTGGCTCAGTGATTAGCACTGTATACGGTGGCTCAGTGGTTAGCACTGTATGGTGGCTCAGTGGTTAGCACTGTATATGGTGGCTCAGTGTTTAGCACTGTATATGGTGCCTCAGTGGTTAGCCTGTATATGGTGGTCAGTGGTTAGCACTGTATATGGTGCTCAGTGTTAGCACTGTAAGTTGCTCAGTGGTTAGCACTGTATATGGTGGCTCAGTGTTAGCACTGTATATGGTGGCTCAGTGGTTAGCACTGTATATGGTGGTCAGTGGTTAGCACTGTAAGTGGCTCAGTGGTTAGCACTGTATATGGTGGCTCAGTGTTAGCACTGTAAATGGTGCTCAGTGGTTAGCACTGTATATGGTGGCTCAGTGGTTAGCACTGTATATGGTGGCTCAGTGGTTAGCACTGTATACGGTGGCTCAGTGGTTAGCACTGTATAGTGGCTCAGTGGTTAGCACTGTATATGGTGGCTCAGTGGTTAGCACTGTATATGGTGGCTCAGTGGTTAGCACTGTATATGGTGGCTCAGTGGTTAGCACTGTATATGGTGGCTCAGTGGTTAGCACTGTATATAGTGGCTCAGTGGTTAGCACTGTATACGGTGGCTCAGTGGTTAGCACTGTATATGGTGGCTCAGTGGTTAGCACTGTATATGGTGGCTCAGTGGTTAGCATGTATATGGTGGCTCAGTGGTTAGCACTGTATATGGTTGGCTCATGTGGTTAGCAATTGTATCGGTGGTGGCTCAGTGGTTAGCACTGTATAGGTGGCTCAGTGGTTAGCACTGTATATGGTGGCTCAGTGGTTAGCACTGTATATGGTGCTCAGTGGTTAGCACTGTATGGTGGCTCAGTGGTTAGCACTGTAATGGTGGTCAAGTGGTTAGCACTGTATATGGTGGCTCAGTGGTTAGCACTGTATATGGTGGCTCAGTGGTTAGCACTGTAATAGGTGGCTCAGTGGTTAGCACTGTATATGGTGCTCAGTGGTTAGCACTGTATATGGTGGCTCAGTGTTAGCACTGTATATGTGGCTCAGTGGTTAGCACTGTATATGGTGGCTCAGTGGTTAGCACTGTAATGGTGGCTCAGTGGTTAGCACTGTATGGTGGCTCAGTGGTTAGCACTGTATATGGTGGCTCAGTGTTAGCACTGTATATGTGGCTCAGTGGTTAGCACTGTATACGGTGGCTCAGTGGTTAGCACTGTATGGTGGTGCTCAGTGGTTAGCACTGTATATGTGGCTCAGTGTTTAGCACTGTATATGGTGCTCAGTGTTAGCCTGTAATGGTGGTCAGTGGTTAGCACTGTATATGGTGGCTCAGTGGTTAGCACTGTATATGGTGCTCAGTGGTTAGCACTGTACAGTGGCTCAGTGGTTAGCACTGTATATGGTGCTCAGTGGTTAGCACTGTATATGGTGGCTCAGTGGTTAGCACTGTATATGGTGGCTCAGTGGTTAGCACTGTATATGGTGGCTCAGTGGTTAGCACTGTATATGGTGGCTCAGTGGTTAGCACTGTATATGGTGGCTCAGTGGTTAGCACTGTATATGGTGGCTCAGTGGTTAGCACTGTATGGTGGCTCAGTGGTTAGCACTGTATGGTGGCTCAGTGGTTAGCACTGTATATGGTGGTCAGTGGTTAGCACTGTACGGTGGCTCAGTGGTTAGCACAGTATATGGTGGCTCAGTGGTTAGCACTGTATATGGTGGCTCAGTGGTTAGCACTGTATATGGTGGCTCAGTGGTTAGCACTGTATATGGTGGCTCAGTGGTTAGCACTGTATATGGTGGCTCAGTGGTTAGCACTGTACAGTGGCTCAGTGGTTAGCGCTGTATATGGTGACTCAGTGGTTAGCACTGTATGGTGGCTCAGTGGTTAGCGCTGTATATGGTGACTCAGTGGTTAGCACTGTATGGTGGCTCAGTGGTTAGCACTGTGTATGGTGGCTCAGTGGTTAGCACTGTATATGGTGACTCAGTGGTTAGCACTGTATATGGTGACTCAGTGGTTAGCACTGTATATGGTGGCTCAGTGGTTAGCACTGTATATGGTGGCTCAGTGGTTAGCACTGTATACGGTGGCTCAGTGGTTAGCACTGTATATGGTGGCTCAGTGGTTAGCACTGTATATGGTGGCTCACTGGTTAGCACTGTATATGGTGGCTCAGTGGTTAGCACTGTATATGGTGGCTCAGTGGTTAGCACTGTATATGGTGGCTCAGTAGTTAGCACTGTATATGGTGGTCAGTGGTTAGCACTGTATATGGTGGCTCAGTGGTTGGCACTGTATATGGTGGCTCAGTGGTTAGCACTGTATATGGTGGCTCAGTAGTTAGCACTGTATACGGTGGCTCAGTGGTTAGCACTATATACGGTGGCTCAGTGGTTAGCACTGTATGGTGGCTCAGTGGTTAGCACTGTATATGGTGGCTCAGTGTTTAGCACTGTATATGGTGCCTCAGTGGTTAGCGCTGTATATGGTGGTCAGTGGTTAGCACTGTATATGGTGGCTCAGTGGTTAGCACTGTATATGGTGGTCAGTGGTTAGCACTGTATATGGTGGCTCAGTGGTTAGCACTGTATATGGTGGCTCAGTGGTTAGCACTGTACAGTGGCTCAGTGGTTAGCAGTGTATATGGTGGCTCAGTGGTTAGCACTGTATATGGTGGCTCAGTGGTTAGCACTGTATATGGTGGCTCAGTGGTTAGCACTGTATATGGTTGGTCAGTGGTTAGCACTGTACAGTGGCTCAGTGGTTAGCACTGTACATGGTGGCTCAGTGGTTAGCACTGTATATGGTGGCTCAGTGGTTAGCACTGTATATGGTGGCTCAGTGGTTAGCAGAGTATACGCGGCTCAGTGGTTAGCAGAGTATACGGTGGCTCAGTGGTTAGCAGAGTATACAGGAGCTCATTGTGTTAGCACAGATATACGCTGGCTCAGTAGTTAGCACTGTATACGGAGCCTCAGTGGTTAGCACTGTATATGGTGACTTAGTGATTAGCACTCTATGGTGGTCAGTGGTTAGCACTGTATATGGTGGTCAGTGGTTAGCACTGTATATGGTGGCTCAGTGGTTAGCACTGTAAGTGGTCAGTGGTTAGCACGTTAGGTGCTCAGTGGTTAGCACTGTATATGTGGCTCAGTGGTTAGCACTGTATATGGTGGCTCAGTGGTTAGCACTGTATGGTGGCTCAGTGGTTAGCACTGTATATGGTGGCTCAGTGTTAGCACTGTACGGTGGCTCATGTTACTAGTGCATTAGCACTATGTATAGCCGTTGGTGCTCAGTGGTTAGCACTGTATATGGTGGCTCAGTGGTTAGCACTGTATATGGTGGCTCAGTGGTTAGCACTGTATATGGTGGCTCAGTGGTTAGCACTGTTATGGTGGCTCAGTGGTTAGCACTGTATATGGTGGCTCAGTGGTTAGCACTGTATATGGTGGCTCAGTGGTTAGCACTGTATATGGTGGCTCAGTGGTTAGTACTGTATGGTGGCTCAGTGGTTAGCACTGTATATGATGGCTCAGTGGTTAGCACTGTATATGGTGGCTCAGTGGTTAGCACTGTATGGTGGCTCAGTGGTTAGCACTGTATATGATGGCTCAGTGGTTAGCACTGTATATGGTGGCTCAGTGGTTAGCACTGTATGGTGGTCTCAGTGGTTAGCACTGTATATGTGGCTCAGTGGTTAGCACTGTATATGGTGGCTCAGTGGTTAGCACTGTATATGTGGCTCAGTGGTTAGCACTGTATATGGTGGCTCAGTGGTTAGCACTGTATTGGTGGCTCAGTGTTAGCACTGTACAGTGGCTCAGTGGTTAGCACTGTATAGGTGGCTCAGTGGTTAGCATGTACGGTGGCTCAGTGGTTAGCACTGTATATGGTGGCTCAGTGGTTAGCACTGTATATGGTGGCTCAGTGGTTAGCACTGTATATGGTGGCTCAGTGGTTAGCACTGTATATGGTGGCTCAGTGGTTAGCACTGTATATGGTGGCTCAGTGGTTAGCACTGTATATGGTGGCTCAGTGGTTAGCACTGTATATGGTGGCTCAGTGTTAGCACTGTATATGGTGCTCAGTGGTTAGCACTGTATATGGTGGCTCAGTGGTTAGCACTGTATATGTGTGCTCAGTGGTTAGCACTGTATACGGTGGCTCAGTGGTTAGCACTGTATATGGTGGCTCAGTGGTTAGCACTGTATATGGTGGCTCAGTGGTTAGCACTGTATATGGCTCAGGTTAGCACTGTAATGGTTAGCTAGTGATTGAGCACTTATGGTGGCTCAGTGGTTAGCACTGTATATGGTGGCTCAGTGGTTAGCACTGTAATATGGTGGCTCAGTGGTTAGCACTGTATATGGTGGCTCAGTGGTTAGCACTGTATATGGTGGCTCAGTGGTTAGCACTGTATACGGTGGCTCAGTGGTTAGCACTGATATGGTGGCTCAGTGGTTAGCACTGTATATGGTGGCTCAGTGGTTAGCACTGTATATGGTGCCTCAGTGGTTACCTGTAATGGTGGTCAGTGTTAGCACTGTATATGGTGGCTCAGTGGTTAGCACTGTATATGTTGCTCAGTGGTTAGCACTGTATATGGTGGCTCAGTGGTTAGCACTGTATATGGTGGCTCAGTGGTTAGCACTGTATATGGTGGCTCAGTGGTTAGCACTGTATATGGTGGCTCAGTGGTTAGCACGTATATGTGGCTCAGTGGTTAGCACTGTATATGGTGGCTCAGTGGTTAGCACTGTATATGGTGGCTCAGTGGTTAGCACTGTATAGGTGGCTCAGTGGTTAGCACTGTATATATGGTGCTCAGTGGTTAGCACTGTATACGGTGGCTCAGTGGTTAGCACTGTATATGGTGGCTCAGTGGTTAGCACTGTATATGGTGGCTCAGTGGTTAGCACTGTATATGGTGGCTCAGTGGTTAGCACTGTATATGGTGGCTCAGTGGTTAGCACTGTATATGGTGGCTCAGTGGTTAGCACTGTATATGGTGGCTCAGTGGTTAGCACTGTATATGGTGGCTCAGTGGTTAGCACTGTGATATGGTGCTCAGTGGTTAGCACTGTATACGTGGCTCAGTGGTTAGCACTGTATATGGTGGCTCAGTGGTTAGCACTGT
>JARQOC010001229.1:0-46188 GCA_033576535.1 Allobates femoralis
GGTATGGATTTTGCTAGTCTCAAAGACACTCCTGAAGCTTAACTTTTGTTGCTCCAAGGATCAGTTTCTGCTATCATAAACTTTAGCTGCCACTATAAATGCCACCCCCTGTGTTATTACAATATCTTAGGGTTACACAACCTCAGGCTTCACAACACTGCAAAGCACAAGTATGATCCAACTAATATTTATAGATTAAATGATAAAGAGGTGGAAAGGGGAGTGTAGTTTGAGAATGAGTGGTCTTGTGTAAATAGATAATGCCCAGTTATCCACAGCCTAGCAGATTAATTTTTTTAGATGCCCATCCACCTTCAATAGCTGTTGGCCGGATGCTCATTTGCTGACAACTATTCTCCAGATTTTCCCGACACCTGCATACTCTCTTGGCCTATAAAGCACCAGTCCTCAAAAATTGCTTATCTGTGTTGAAAACCCAGGATTTGCCATGTTGAAATTCAATATTCCCAAAGCATTTTCCCCCAACATCTGCTGTATGAACATCATCTGAATGTTAAACATACTTTATGTGGACCGTCAAAATAAAATCAGAGGATTCAGTGAACATTAATCTAGAATCAATTCCCTTTGGAAGTATGTACCTCACATGTCCTCAGTTTGGCACAGGGCTTTAAATATTTACTAAATGTATTCTTACATTTTCACCTTCCTCACTAGTTGAATCCCATTTTACATTCTGTGTGCACAAAAATGTATTTTATACCATTTGTAAGCTGTGTTTACAATAGTATAGGCTTTAAGCAATCATTTAGCCTCCATGCTAGCGGGATGCACTGCCGTAGTCTATAACTGTTGGCTTAAAATTGACTTTCTTTTCTAGTACATTTTCAGGACATATAGCATTAAAAGCATTAAGTTCAAATCATATCAATTTATAAAAGATGCTGACTGTTGTCTAGATGTATCAACTAAATCATATTCTTTAGTTATTGTCTCAGTTTGTTCATCTCTCAGTCAGTTAATATTTATCATGTTGACTACTTAGACTGAAGAAATAACTCCTACATGTTAACATATTGCCTATATAACTTAATGTATATTTTGATGTTGATAAACTGTATACTTCATAAAATTATTTTATCCTGCCTGGTAATTACATTTTTACAAGTATTTTTATATGTCTTCCTGAAATGCTGTATATGACTAATTGGAGTCAGGACTCAAAATCATCAGATTACCCTTTGTGTCTCCTCGCCCTGTTCCAAAATGGCATCTGGTGCTCTGTTACTGCCCATGTGTTCCTGCCTTTATAAGCTCCAGTCCAGCTTTAAAGGGATCCTGTCACCTCTAGAACACCTCCTAAGCTAGCAAAACATGTCCCTGCAGCATCCAATCACTAATCTCACACTTCTTTTGTCTCCTAAAAGCATTGTGTGAAAGTGCATAAAAACGTTTTAATACTCACTCATTAGTGAATATAATTAGCAGGGGCTATATTCTTTAGTCACCAGGGCGGGCTGTTTTGCAGGTTCCAGGATCCTCCCTCTGTCTGTTTGCTCTGCTTGTGCTCTGCTTGTGCAGGCTTTACCCTCCCCCCTCTCTATCACTCACAGAATGCAAATCATTAGTCCTGCCTTCAGCTGCACATAATAGCAGCACAGACAGAGAGAGGGTGGATCCTGGAGCCTGCAAAACAGCCCACCCTGGTGACTAAAGAATATAGCCCCTGCTAATTAACATTGCTAATGAGTAAGTATTAAAACGTTTTTATGTACTTTAACAGGATGCTTTTAGGAGACAAAAAGAGTGTGAGATTAGTGAATGGATGCTGCAGGGACATGTTTTGCTAGCTTAGGAGGCGTTTTGTAGCTTACAGGATCCCTTTAAGTCCATTTTTGAGTATTCTGCTTGCATCACTGACTCCTTGTGCTTCTCAAGTTTTGCTCCACCTGTAATTCCAGTTTGGCTCTTTCCAGTGTCTGCATTCTAAAGTCCAGCTTACCATACCTGCTTCCAGTTCCTCTCCTATATCAAGTTGCTCAGTGCTGTTTGTCTCTACTTTAGCTCCTACCCTGCCAATCCCGTGTCACATAAACTCAGTTTGCTTTGTAAGCTCTTAGCAGTTTCCCTGTTTGTTTACTGTTGCTGTAGCAGTGTACTGGACCGTTTGGGTCTTTTTAAGGTAATACTGCACTGCATCAAGTTCTGAACTTGTTTTCAAAGACTTACTATTCCCAGGCCTCCTTGGGTATGAACTGTGCTCATAGGCTGTCCTGCTATCGGCATCTCCCAATGTAAACTGTGGTCATAGACTGTTCTGCTATCGGCATTTTCCAGTGTGAACTATTTCTAGAGACTATTCCATTTGGCTTCACCAAAGAACTATTATTGCATGTGTAATGAACTTTGCTTACTTTGCTACACTTCAAATTAAATTTTTGCCTTGTGTGTTAAATACAGACTTTGTCACCTTAAAACCCTATCTCAGCTGTGTCTTGGCTCCAACACCATTATATTCCTAAGTTATCCAAACTAGTTATTACAGCACACTCAAACCATCAAGGAATCTCCTGGGGCAATGACTACTAAGACTTGGGTGGAATAACTGTTCGCCATGATAAATTCCTTACAAGAGGATGTTGAGTCTCTTTAAAACACATTTGTAAGTTTGAAGTTTTAGTACAGACCGGTTCTTCAGGACTTAAGTAAACAAGTGACGTCACACGTGGCTTTACTTCCTGGGCAACCACTGCTAGAAAGCCTGCTTAAATTGCCACCGTACAGATAGTAAGGCAATTGTGACAAACTTTGAGGATTTATGTTGAATCTATTTTTATTGAAAGGAAAAAAGGGAACATACAAATCAATCATCGTACACCACACAGTACAATGTCGGAACATTCTCGTTCTCATATACGTCCATGACGTCCTCTTTAAGTAGATTCCCAAGCATCCGGCAGAACTCCTGATGGCATGAGATCCAAGTACAGTACCGTGTCCAAGAAGCAGTCCAAGTAGCCAGTGGTGTTTGCTGGCAATGCTTTACTATGAAATTAATCATTGCATATCCCTAGAGTTCAACAAATCAACTATGGGGGTATCGTTTGTCCTCCATTATCAACTGGTAAAAATAGTGTTTAGTAAGCATGTAGGAACAAAACTAAGAATTATCATGGCAACATCTATGTATGCAATAGCAAAGGCTTACGCCATAGAAAGAAACAGAAAGACAGGAAAAGGAGGGGGGGAAGAGTACAGAAGGGATAAAGTGAAAACATGGAGGTAAGTCAGAGAAGGAGTAGGAACAAAGAGGAGAGGGGGGGAACGGGCACCGGGGCACCACGCGGCCTTCAAGAAGCCTTCTCAATCAGTTGAGATAATGGTTCCTATGAACATAATCTAGGGTTGCCACACTTAGACCAGGTGGGTGTTGTCTCCTTCCATCTCAGCCATCAGCTCCTCCATACGGAAAATGTCTGCAAATTCCAACATCCATTCCGCCATAGTCAGAGGTGACGCTGTCCGTCAGTGGCGTGGAATTACCATGCCTGCCGCAGTGATGCAGAACCGAAGAATGCTCCGTTTTTGGGCGGATATGGGTCCCGGAAGGATCTAGAAGATGGAAATCTGTGGAGAAGGGGGACACACTCTCCAGAAATGCTCCAGAAGGGTCGTATAGCAGAGCACTGCCACCATGTGTGATATAATGTGCCCCTCTCAGTTCGACAACACCAACAGGTGTCGTCCATCAACTTTGCGGATTTATAAACCAATGTATGTTTTATTCTTATGTACATGCCGATTGCTTCAGTACTAATTGATTTAAGGTTCTGTGTATTATTATGTTACTTACCTCACGAGTCCTCGTCTGGCCAAATCCGATGATCGAAATTCGTTATCCTCGTTTGTTTAATTTGATTGATTTTTTGGTCACTATGGAACTAATGTTTGACAACCCTAACTGCTGCGCCTCAGCTGAGACCACTTTATTGTCATTGCACCAGGGTAAACATTCTGTTATTGAATATGCCACGTAATTTAGAAGACTAGCGGTTGATACTAATTGAGACAGTTAGGCTCAGTTGCCTACATTTAGGAAAGGTTTATCTGGTACTGTCAAGGATGAATTGGCTCTTGCAGAGTCTCCACAAGAGTTAGAAATGTTTATTCAATATTGTCCACATATAGATATTCATCTATCTGTACGTAGACAGGAAAAGTGAGCAGTCTTTCTTTTCCCTTCCTTCTATTGAGTCTAAAGGTAAAACATCTCAGGAGGCTGAGGTGAAACCTCATAGGTTCTTCCAGAACCATCCCAGGCTCTGCATGCATTCTCCAGACTGCATGCTTTCCAGGGCAGCTCCTGTTCCCAAATTTATGGAGACAGGTAATCCCATTAACACAGAGATTATATCCCTTGAGACACCCAGGTGTGTGAGGAATCAGGTTGTACAGACACAACCCTGTCTTTTGGCTCACCTGCAGTCCTGCACTTGTAATGCCCTACCTCAACCTGTGGAATTACAAGCCCCTGCATAATGCATTACTAAAACTTGCTGAACTCAAGAACCAGAATACTCATTACTTAGTTTATATCGTAGAGCTCAACCTGCCTGTGCACTATATACTGACTATTTGAATGCAGCAAGCCACTGCATCACAAGTGATGTTATACGTTCCTACCCGCCCATGTAAACTGGGATTACCTCTAATCACAATTGCCAGATGTTCCATTATGATTACGTATATTAGCAGAGAAAGAGCGCAACCTTGTCTTGACCCATTTCGATTGATAAAGGTGCTGAAATAGTGCCAATTGCCTCAATTCTAGTCAAGGGGCATGTATATCATGCCAAGATTTTTGTCAAAAATCCTGTTCCCAGGTCAATTTGTTCAAGAGCTCCCCTCATAAAATCCCAGTGTACACTCTCCACAAGCTTTTTTGGCACCTATTAACAAAAGGCCAAGAGGGGTTGAAGTAGTTACAGCCTTTGCCACAAGAAGGATAGTTTTATTAACATTGTCTAGGACCTCTCTTCCTTGTACAAACCCCACCCCAAACATCCAGCTTTATTAACGATGGAAATTGTAATTTAGAGAAAAATTTTATGTCTATATTCAACAGTGATATTAGTCGATAGTTTGCAATCATGGCGGGGTGGTTTCCGGCTTTTTATATAACTGTAATGATGGTCTCTAAGGATTGCAGGGTGAAAGGAGAGGTCTTGGAAACTGCATTAAATACCTTGGTAACAAAAGTAGTGATATGCTCCTAAAGGTTTTATTGAACATGTGGGAAAACCCATCGAAGCTGGGGGCCTTCCCTGGTGTGGAATGTTTTATAACTGCATCAATTTCAGTCTCTGAGAATTGTTCCTCTAATTGTGCAGAGCTGTGACTGCGATGTATTTCTCCATGCGTGCTTTCATAGTCTGCAGGTCCATATCTGCTAGTCCCCTGCGAATACTGTCCAGATCTACTTAAAGTGTTTCCATTTTCTTCATTATCTCCGCCAGATTACACATCTCCCCTCAAAAACATTGTTTCAGCTGCGGAATAAATGACATTTTGGGCTTGGGGTGTAATAGTCGGGAAAGGGGTCTGCTGGACTTATCCAAGAGCTGGTAGAGGAATCTCCTAAAATTTGGTTACGGAATGTAAGTGAACTTCTCATTTCGGAGACTCCCAAGGTCTTCCCTAAATTTGGTCAATTCTGAAAGAACTACCGCTGAAAGGTTGCTCTTATGAGTAATTTCAAGGATATGAATCCTATCTATCAGCTCTGTAGATTTAAGCATTTTTTCCTTTTTCAGTCGTCAACCATGCTGTATAAGAATTCCCCTTATGACACATTTGAATGCCTTTCATTGAAGTGGTAGGAATGCGTGCATCAACATGAATGTTTCTATGGAGTCATTGATGTCATTCTTACATAGTGTATCTTTAAGATAATTACCATTCAGTGTCCATGTTTTCACACGTCTCAGATTGTCAGGGGAAAAAGGCTCAAAAAACAGGAGTGTAATCAGACCACACAAAATTACCTATCATAGGGATATGTTGCAAAGACAGAGCAATTTGCCTTTTGAAAAAAGTCTATTCGACTGTAGGAGTCATGTGGCTTGAATAGAAGGTGTAATTCCTACCTGTAGGATTCATAGCACACCACTTGTCTATCAACTGAAGGTGATGAATGTCACGATTTAAGGATGTTTGTTCGATGGGACAGCTATAGTATATACAACCCCTGGCAAAAATTTTGGAATCATCTGGCTCGGAGGATGTCCTTTCAGTTGTCTAATTTTGTAGAAAAAAAGCAGATCACAGATATGGCACAAAACTAAAGTAATTTCACATGGTAACTCTTTGCCTTGAAGAAACACTAAAAGAAATCTTGAAAAAAAAATGTGCTAGCCAGTAACGGTTACTTTTGTAGACCAAGCAGGGGAAAAAATTATGGAATCACTCAATTCTGAGGAAAAAATTATGGAAACACCCTGTACATTTTCATTCCCAATACTAACACTTGCATCAAATAAGATCTGCTCATTAGTCTGCATCTAAAAAGGAGTGATCACACCTTGGAGAGTTGTTGCACTAAGTGGACTGACATGAATCATGGCGCGGTTGCTTGGTGGGGGGGGGTTACTTGGGGAGCTGGGCCATCTATTCAGGCTGGTGCTGATTGGCCTGGGGTGTCTCAGTGAGTAGTCTGGAAGAGTCTGGGGAGTCCCAGTACATTATCCATTCCACCCAGACTGTGTTGAAGCTGTTCAATGATCCCATGCTCTCGACCGCCAGCTCCTCCATCCAGGAAAATGTCTATCATTTCTGTATACCACTCCGCTAGGGGGAGTTGTTGTGTGGATTTCGAGTATCTTGGGATGTCGGACCGTAGGATGTCTTTTTTGATGGATTTAGTAGTTCCGGGGTACACTGATAGCAGGGCTATTTCAGGTGAGCCAACCAGTTGTTTCTTGGTTATGCGGTTGTAGGCGTGGAACACTCCCTCCCAGAAGCTCTTGATTGCTTCTCAGGTCCACCAAATGTGGAGCATAGTGCTGGAGTCTGTACTGCAGCGCCAGCACATCTCTGAGACCGAGGGGAAGATGGCATGTAGCCTGGCCGGGTAGTGGTACCATCTAAATAGTACCTTGTAGTTTCTTTCCTGAGCTGCACATGTGTTTGCCATTTTACGAGTGAATAAGAAGCTTTTCTGCCAGTCTGCTGTGGAGAGGTTTCTCCCTAGTTCATTCTCCCATGCCACCGGGTAGGGTCGTCTCACGGTCACCTTTTCTTTTACAATGATGCAGTGTATTTCAGAGACCGTGTGAGGGGGGGATGGTTCTTTTGGAACAGTTCCTCTATGGGGGAGGGGTCTGAGCTTGGCAGCTAGGGATGCTGAGGAGAGATAGGATTGGAGCTGGAGGAACTCGTACCAGCGTATTGGCTGGGATGGTGAGTGACTTTGTATCATCTCGAAAATGGGTATTTCGCCTTGGTGTAGTATCTGCCCCAGGCGTACGTCCTCCTCATTTGTCCAGCACAGGAAGGAGTTCCTGTTTGTCCCTGGTGGGAAGGCTGAGTTTGAGAAGAGGGCGGTGAGTGGGCCCATTGTCCCGCCCACTGGGGATCCCTTAACGTATGACTGCCAGATTTTTTATGTGCTTATAGTAAGGTCATATGGGGTGCCAATCTGTTTTAGATCTAGGGGGTTTATCCAAGGGAGGTAATTTAGCGGGGCAGTTATGTTTTCCTCTTCCAGGGCTATCCATTGCTTGGCTTGTGATTTGAATTGCCAGTCGAGTACTCGTGTCATCGAGGTTGCGAGGAAGTAGTTGAAGAAGTCGGGTAGTCCCATTCCACCCAGTTCGGCTGGGGCTGTCAGGGTCTTCATGTTCACTCTGGGTTTTCCTCCTTTCCATATTAACCTCTCTGTGGCAGTTTGAAGTTTAGTGAAGATGTTTCTGTGTGGACGTATGGGGATTGTTTGGAAGATGTATAGGATGCAGGGGAGTATGTCCATCTTAATGATATTCATTCTTCCCATCCAGGACAGTTGGAGGAAGCTATAGGTGGCTGTTTGTGTTTCAAGTTGGGATAGGAGGGGTTGGTTGTTGAGTGCGAAGAGTTTTGATGGGTCAGACGAGATGTGTACCCCTAGGTATTTGATGGCCTCTGCTTTCAACTTAAAGAAGACGTTGGCTTTCAGGGCGGAGACTTCCTTTAGGGTAGAGTTATGTTTAGTGCCTCTGACTTGGTGTAATTAATTTTAAAATTGCTCAAGGAGCCGAAGGTTTCAAATTCCTTCAGTAGTGATGGGATCGAGATCCTCGGTTGGGAGATGTAGAGTAGTAGGTCGTCAGCAAACACTGCCAGTTTGTGGTGAGATGTGTCTGTCTGTAGGCCATGTATGCCCCTGATAGCGTTGGCTATGTTTTCCATGACTATTAGTAGAGGAGGGGTGAGAGTAGGCACCCCTGCCTAGTCCCGTTTCTGATGTTGAAGGGGGTGAAAGAGTACCGTTTACCCTTACCCTGGCCGAGGGAGTGGATAGAGGGATAATATTTTGTGTAAGAACTTGGGGCCTAGGCCCATCTGCACTAATGACTCCTTCATGAAGCCCCAGTCGACCCTGTCAAAGGCCTTTTCAGTGTCTACCGATAAGATGCTGAGGGGTATTTTGTGTGCTCTGGCTTTGTTGATCAGGAGCAGGGTCTTAATGGTGTTGTCACTAACTTCCCGGCCTTTGACAAAGCCCACTTGGTCCATTTTGATGGTGGGAGGGAGTAGGGGAGCCAGGCAGTCTGCTAGGATCTTGGAGTACAGCTTTACATCGACATTTAGGAGGGAGATCGGTCTGTAGTTGGTTGCTACTCTGGGGTCTCGTCCGGATTTGGGAAGAATACTTATATGTGCTTCTAGTGATTGTGGGGTAAAGTCAGTGCCATCGGAGATGGAGTTGAAGGTTACCTGCAACTGGGGTGTCAGTTGGGCTTGGAGCGTTTTATAGAAGGTCGGGGAGAATCCATCTGGGCCCGGGCATTTGGATGTTGGGGAGGATTTAATGGCTGTTTGGATCTCCTGTTTGGTTATCTCGGCTTCTAGTGCCGCGATGTCTGCTTCCCCTAAGGATTGCCGTGGTTGTTACATAGTTATGTATTTTCCGTTGTAGTTTGTCTGGCGCCATGTCTGTGAATTTCCCTTTAAGGTTGTATAGGTTTTAGTAATATGTCCGGAATACCTCCAGGATTTCAGAGGGGTTGTATGTCTCTGACCCGTTGGTGGTCATAATTTTGGGGATGTAGGTGTGATTCGTCCTTGGGTGGAGTAGGCGTGCTAGTGGGCGGCCACATTTGTTTGATACCCTCTAGTAGTAGCATTTGGTTATTTCTGTTTCTGTTTGTCTTTTAAAGGTTTGATTTAGTATTCCTTTGAGTTCCTGTCATTTTAGGGTGATGTTGTAATGGATGCCCACCACACCTTTCGGGTGGGCTGTCCTCTTAATTGTCTGCCGCTAAATTGGATGCTTTGTCTGAGTGTGTGCACACCACCGAAAGAACCACGGTGACACCCATGTAAAAGTAGAGCTTAATGACAAAGACCTTTATTAAGGGAGGGGTTAACAGTTTTATACGACTCCTTAAAGGGATATTAAAAGGGGTGTTAGTAGGGGTGATTGCATCATATTATGCTGAATCTACATTTTAATCTGAAAAAACATTCAATTCATATTCTGTGTGTTAGTTAGTTTAGCCTTGATCAGTACATTCAGTCGGGAGACATTCTGATAAGGAGCTTCTACACTGCTACATCTAACTCAAAACATTATATACAATCTGAGACAGAAGAATTCTAGAGAGAAGTGCAAAAATTCATATAAACATGCTTTTGGAAGGTTTCTGAATGGCTTCAATAAACTTATATAAATTATTAACTATTTATTGCCATAACATTCCCTCCTTTGGAGACATTCAAAACCTTACCCTAAATCTTTGCCCTAGGCGGCGGAGGGGGAAAAGGTAGAGGAAAGGGGAGGACACTTCACCAACATTGAGACAAACCATAACGTCGGAATCCCTTTGCAGTTGGCCTTAGCCGCACCCTAAACTGTCCCTACTCTGTCTTCTGAGATGGGTCTCAAGTTCTCGTATTTCTCCAAGGGATCTTGAGGCAATGGCAATGGCATCATTCTCAGGCGTATATTTCTCTTTCATCATCAGGGCCTCTGAGATCTGCATACATTGTTGTCACTGTCTCCTTCATGGCAGGAGACATCATCTTCTTGATGCAAGGTATTACACAGTATGAAATTAGTGCCACTATGAATAGAACACAAAGGATTATTATATCTAGTTTGATAAGTGCTTTCTGCCATCCATCTCACCACCCAAACCAAGTGTCCCATGGATCCTTAACACCAGAATTATGAGCTAATTCTTCTGACAGGTCTGTGAGTCCTTTTAGGGCTTTAGCTATGCTCCATTCTACCCTTGGTCAGGATTATGTGGTCTGGCAGGCGTCTACCCCATTTTCTTTGCGTTCTTTTGCCTGGACTGGTCTATATCCCCCATATTACCCATAGCTGTTGTGTGCATCGGTTTACTATGGTGTAGAAGTCAAACTGATATGTGACCCTTGTAGCTGTGGTACTAACATGACCTCCCGTATGATCTCCCATATTCTCTCCTACATGACCTTCCACCATCTTGTGACCTGCTCCCCTCTGCTTTATACTGAGTATGTATATGAGGATTAAGGAGCAAAACAACCATTTTTGGCTTCTGGATCTGGTGCCTTCTTGCAGTGGGATGCGTGGATCCATGTAGGTTTTCCTTCAACCTTCACAGCCATGAGGTGACCAGCAGGACTTGGAAAGGGCCGTCGTATCTGGGCTCGAGGGCATCTTTTGATGAGAACCCAATCTCCTGGCCGGATCTGATGGGTTCCTTCCAAGCTTTGAGGATCTGGGAGAGAGGAAAAACTCGAGAATGTATTTTAGTCAAATGATTTGTCAATTCGGTAACAAACTTAGTCAAACTGTCATACTGTAGGGTCAACTGTTGGGGGAAATACAGCCCTAGTTAGGGGCACTCCCAAACAGAATCTCATAGGGACTTAGCTTAGTTGTACTAGGTGGGGTGTATCTGACACTAAACAATGCTAGGGGAAGACTTTCATGCCACGGCTTCCCCGTTTCCTGCGCTGCTTTCAGCATTTTTCTTTCTTTAATACCCCGTTTCCTCTCTCGACCCTTCCTGAATTTTTGGGATGATATGGAGTATGAAGAGTTAACTCTGTCCCCAAGGCCTGCCATATCTCTTTGGTCAGATTGGCTGTGAATGCTTGCCCTTGGTCACTCTCTATGGTTTCTGGGACCCCATATCTGCACACTATCTCTGAGAGGAGTTTCTTTGCAGTGGTTTTAGCAGATTGGTTCTTCACAGGGAAAGCTTCTGGCCACCCAGAGAATATGTCCAGAACTACCAGTGCATATTCAAATCCTCCTGAGGATGGCATCTGAGTGTGGTCAATCTGTATGCGTTGGAAGGGTTACAAGGGTACTGTGGGCTAGGGTTGCCAGTGGACCCGGGGAAAGCTGGGTCGGTTGTTCTGGCACTTGGCTGGCATATTTGTGATTGAAATTCGCTATGATTGCTGTGAGTTTAGGCCGATTATAGCCGAGGGGAGCAGGAGCTCAGGATTTAGCTTCCTCTCCATGACCAAGACATGCCCCCCCCCATGTCATATCTTTAAGCTCGTAAAGAGCTGGATATTGACTCAAAGGGCCACTTAATATGGTCGTTATGGTGGTCTCCTCAACGAGCCACCCCATGGCTAGGTCCTTCCCTGGAGGGATATCTGGCTAGTCCTGTGTTGAGATGCCTAAACGAGGCTCCACAGACTTTATTTGCATATTTGTAATTCCCAGGGGCAATGCGACTAGGAATTCACTGTGCTGAGCACTTTAGCCGGCTGCCCGCAGTGTTTTCTTGAACTGGTCACCCTGAGATCAGTGATTGCTTAATGCACAGTGTAGACAGAAAGCTGCCAAACAGTAGTGTAGGTGGGTTTATACAGAGCTCAGCATTAGGCAACTGGTAGATCTGTAGAAGAGAAAAAAAAAAAGTTTTAACAAAACTGCATAAGCAGCAAAATAAGGCTAGGGTCACACTTGCGTTTTTTTTTTACAAATCCTGATCCGGTTTTGAGCTTTTAAGAAGCTCAAAACTGGAGCAGGAAACACTCCTCATAGGAGCCCATTCTAAAAACCGGATTTGTTTACAAGCAATCCTGTTACTGCATCCGGATCTGCAGCCTGCGTGAAAAATCATGCAGGCTGCAGTTTTCGGAGCGGTTCTAGCCTCTGCAATGCGGTAACTGGATTGCTGAGGATGTGTGATCCTGAGCAATACGATAACCGTATATACTTTGCTTATACCGGCTGCCGCAGGGATAAGCAAAGTGTTTAACTGTAAAATAATTGAAAGAAAAAAACAGATATTGCGCCACACTGCAACTGGAGGAAATTAATATGCGGTTTTACTATGCGTGCACTAACCTTGACTGGTTGTGCAACTCTCCGCACAACCAGACTGATGGCTTAATGTGGGTCACCGTGTGACAGGGTCCAATGTTCCCTCCTACATTGATACTCCGGGCCTGGGGGTCGGCTCCTTAGTCCCTCCGGAGATGGAGGGGAGCTCCTTCACTCCTCCACCCGAAGGAGCAGACTCAATGTAATGGCTTCCGTCCAAGCTCCACACTGTGTATCAGTTGATCATTCAAGGGTGGGTCTTTATGACGTAATGCCAGGTCCTGTGGATCTTAGAGCAGCTCACACACCGCACTCCCAACAAGGGAGAAAGTGATTAGCAGATAGAAAACAAGCGGTGTCAGAAGTTTGGAGCGCTAAAGAAACCACGGATTGTGATCCACTTGAGAAAGACGCAACTGTGCGTCGAAACGCGTTGTGGCATACTGGACCCCTGCTGTTCGTGTAATAAAGTATTGGTAATATAATTAACAATCCGTGGTTTCTTTAGCGCTCCAATCTTCTGACACCGCTTGTTTTCTATCTGCTAACTGTAAAATAAAGCTTTATTAATGATAATAATTATGCCCTTCATGTATCTAGAGGGTGCCCCCTCCTAGAGACATGCTACCTACTTAGGTTGGCATTTAATAGGTTAATATGTTATGTACAGTAAGCCGAATCCTGTCGGCTCTGTACATTTTTATCAATGAAGCCGCAGCCCCCTGTGAGCAGCGCTCATACTATACGTAATGTACGTATAGTATGTGCGCTGTCCTAGGTCCTGCAGGCATTTACAGTAGATCTATGGGCTGCGCAGCGACATAGATCTACTATAAAAGCCTTCAGGACCCCGGACAGCGCACATACTATACGTACATTAGGTATAGTATGAGCGCTGCTCACAGGGAAGCTGTGGCTTCATTCATAAAAATGTACAGAGCCGACAGGAGTCGGCTTACTGTACATAACATATTAACCTATTACATGCCAACCTAAGTAGGTAGCATGTCTCTAGGGGAGGTGGCCACACCCTAGAGACATGAAGGGCATAATTATTATCATTAATTAAGCTTTATTCATAGATTTTACAGTTTGCTCATCCCTGCGGCAGCAGGGATGAGCACACTATCTGGTAACCGGATTGGTCCGGATTACACATCCAGAGCAATCTGGTTACCGGATTGCGGCTTCAGCAATCCGGTTACCGGATTGCGGCTTGTCTGAAGCCAATTGCGTTCACCGCATCCGGATCTGGATGCATTGAACGCAATTTCAGTAACACATGTGACCCTAGCCTAAGTGATATATTGTTGGAATCAGAATGTCAAGATGCACTCAGTTTTGGTGAAAGCAAAATCCTGGTGATAGCTTCCCCTTAACATAATACCATTTATAAATCTGTGATTTCAAGGAGTAATTGTGATTTCCAATGTTTAACTATCTTTAAAAAAAACAACAAGAAACTAATGGCATTACTGTACGGTTCAGCCATATGTGAATAATCAGCCATATGTCACTGGAGTAGCATCATGTAATCATTATCAGATCCAAAGGTGCTAACAATAAGCACATGTTGAACTATGTTTTCCTTTCACCTTTCACAATAAACGATGATCTGATGTCCAAGAAAAGTAAAAAGCTTAAGGTAATAAAACACAAATATGATTCACCTACCGCATAGCATGGGTATGTTTTCACAAAAAAAAAGGTATTTTCAATTAAATAAGTTTTTGGCTGTACTTTTGACTTCTAAACCCATTCTCCTCTTCTTACCCCTATGACATGAGTCAAATATATGTATGGATCTTCCTCTTTAGAAGTGCTGTGATCAATGAGTTCCTCTCTTCCTTCCTTCCAATCTTTCCATCCCCTGTGAGGAAACAATCTTTTAGTGCCTTTCACATGCAACAATGGAATCGTGTTCAAATTAAATGTTCATCACTTAAATGCAGCAACTGTGTCCTTGTGTCATGTATTTAACTCATTAAAATTTTACATTGATACTTTTCACCATGGGTAAAGCTCTAGTAAGCACACAAATGTTTTTGCAGTGTATAACAGATAGTGTGCTACACATACTGTAGATATACAGTGGGTCAGGAAAGTATTCAGACCCCTTTAATTTTTTTACTCATTGTTTCATTGCAGTCAGTTGGTAAATTCAAAAAAGTTATTTTTTTTTCTCATTAATGTACACTCTGCCACCCATCTTGACTGAAAAAAACTGAAATGTAGAAATTTTTGCTAATTTAAAAAAAAGAAAAACTGAAAAATCACATGGCCATAAGTATTCAGACCCTTTGCTCAGACACTCATATTTAAAGGGAACCTAATCTCAGAAAATGAGCCCCCAGGCTCTTTTAACCTGTCCCTGCACCATTGTAATCCATTTCTATCCAGGAAATGGACAGAATGTGACTTAAAGGGAACCTAATCTCAAAAAAATGAGCCCCCAGGCTCTTTTAACCTGACCCTGCACCATTTTAATCCATTTCTATCCATGACTTTGGGTCCATAAAGCGCTTTTGTAAAGTTTATAAAATTTATTTTTTTACTTGTCGATCTGCAGCTTCTCATTATATGTGAAGACGCAAAAGGCGGTCATTTGTGCTTCTCCCCGCCGCCGGCGTGTTAATTATGCACGCCCATATGGGCGTGCTATAGGGCAGAGACTGTGCTTGTGCTGCAAGGGGGCGATAAAGGCGATATGATGAAAATCGCGGCGGGGAGAAGCACAAAAGACCGCCTTTTGCGGCTTCACATATAATGAGAAGCTGCAGATCCACAGGTAAAAAAAGCAACAATAGCACTTTATGGACACAAAGGGATGGATAGAAATGGATTACAATGGTGCAGGGACAGGTTAATAGAGCCTGGGGGCTCATTTTTTGAGGCTAGGTTCCCTTTAAGTTACATTCTGACCATTTCCTTGTGATCCTCCTTGAAATGGTTCTACTCCTTCATTGGAGTCCAGCTGTATTTAATTAAACTGATAGGACTTGATTTGGAAAGGCACACACCTGTCTATATAAGACCTCATAGCTCACAGTGCATTTCAGACCAATAAGAATCTTGAGGTCAAAGGAACTGCCCAAGGTGCTCAGCGACAGAATTGTGGTAATACACAGATCTGGCCATGGTTACAAAAGAATTTCTGCATTACTCAAGGTTCCTAAGAGCACTGTGGCCTCTATAATCCTTAAATAGAAGATATTTGGGATCTCTAGAAGTCTTCCAAGACCTGGCCGTCCAGCCAAATTGAGCAATTGTGGGAGAAGAGCCTTGGTGAGAGAGGAAAAGACGAACCCCAAAATCACTGTGGATGAGTTTCAGAGATGCAGTAGGGAGATGGGAGAGAGTTCCACAAAGTCAACTATCACTGCAGCACTCCATGTTTATGACAGAGTGGTCTGACGGAAGCCTCTGCTCAGTGCCAGACATTTGAAAGCCCGCACAGAGTTTGCAAGAAAACACATTAACTCTCAGACCAGGGCCGGACTGGGACCAAAAAGCAGCCCTGGAAAAAAGAACCCAGCAGCCCACATTCTATATCACCCATCAGCCCCGATCAGTGAAATCTGCTTTTACGTTGTCGTGGCCTCACCACTTTCTTAAAGTCGTTATCTGAAGAGCCACATGTGAATGGTGCAGCAGAGGAAATAATCAGCCGCAGCTCCATTCACATGTTACTGTTCAAAGCTACGTTTCTCAGGATTGTGGGGCCCCAGCGATCAAATCCGCAGCGAAGGGAAAGTCATCACCAATACAGAAGGGAAGTGATGACACCATATTGGGGATAATCATTTTAAACAACATTTAACTGCTAAGAGCCAAAGTCCAATACCACCTCTGACAACAAGACAGGAGGAGTGGTATTGTGCAGTGTGTATATACAGAATAATACAGATACTGAGGATTACACCCAGTATACAGGACAGGAGAAGGGGTACTGTGCAGTGTATATATACAGAATAATACAAATCCTGAGGATTACACCCAGTATACAGGACAGGAGAAGGGGTACTGTGCAGTGTATATATACAGAATAATCCAGATACTGAGGATTACACTCAGTATACAGGACAGGAGAAGTGGTACTGTACAGTGTATATATACAGAACAATCCAGATACTAAGGATTATACCCAGTATACAGGACAGGAGAGGTGGTACTGTGCAGTGTATATATACAGAATAATACAGATACTGAGGATTACACCCAGTATACAGGACAGGAGAGGTGGTACTGTGCAGTGTATATATACAGAATAATACAGATACCGAGGATTACACCCAGTATACAGGACAGGAGAGGTGGTACTGTGCGGTGTATATATACAGAATAATACAGATACAGAGAATTACACCCAGTATACGGGACAGTAGAAGTGGTACTGTGCAATGTGTTGCATAGGAATCATTGAGGATTGCACATCCCTGCAGCTCTCCTGATCTGAGCATGACAGCCTCATGTACTTCTATGCAGCTGACATATTCAGGTCAGGAGAGCCACCAGCTGGTCCGGGTGGTGCGATTTGATCCTTGCAAGAGTCATACGCTCATGTGAGTTCAGCGTTATATAATATATATATATATATATATTTATATAAATATACATACACACAAAATTAGAGCCGATACTGACAATTACAGGATAGAGATAATATATACAGCATACACCGCTCCACAATATACTGTATGCTGCAGTCAATGATACACACAGCTCCACACTGTACACTGTGTTGAGGATTATAGAGTGGAGCTGTGTATATACTGTGTGTTGTCACCTTCCTAACAAGTCGCCTTTTGTTCTTTATATGTTTTTGAATGTGCCCAAAATACATTTCAAAACTGCACCTGTGACATTAAAGAAGATATCCGGGATTTATCTAAAAAATAAATTGTGTGTAAGCACGAGCAGGCATGAGGCTGACCCCGACCTGCCTGATGTGCTCGGCACCAGTCACCGCTGTCCTGAGCTGTCACTGGCCGCTCCTGTCAGTGATTTTGCAGCTTCCACTGACGTCACGCTGATTGACAGTCAGTTCCCCCAGTCAGGTAGTAAGGAGCCGGCTGTCCATCAGCAGGCTGTCCCGTCACTTCCACAGACCAGTGCTGTTGCTGGCAGGAGCGGGCTGTGGCGGGGCTCAACAGAGGTGAACGGTGTCAGGCACAGCAAGCGGATAAAATTCCCGTTTAACCCCTAATCCCGCATAATCAGTGGTGACTAGTCATGAAAGATTTGTTACCCCGGACCTAGGCCATGTTCACACAGGGTGTGTTTCCTGTGGTTTTGGTGAATGTTTTGTTGTGTTTTTTACCTTGTTTTTTTGCGCATATAAACTTGCATTTTTTCATTCCCAGCAAAGCCTGTGTGATTCCAGAGAGGTTGAGCGCGCACATTGCTGCTGCACAGGGTTTTGCTGCATTTTTAAAAGAATGAGCGTCAATAGTCTGTGGTTTAGCTGCAGAAAAAAAATCAGCAAAAATGCCCAGTATGAACATAGCCTTAAGTGTTCCCACTAATGTTATGTCCCTGTGTGTGACAAGATTTACAATAGCCGCGTCACCACCCGCTCTGCCTTCCTTGATGAATACAGGGCAAATGTCTGCACCCCGGCTTCACCAGCGCAGGGCAAGCGTCTGCACCCCGGCTTCACCAGCGCAGGGCGAGCGTCTGCACCCCGGCTTCACCAGCGCAGGGGAGCGTCTGCACCCCGGCTTCACCAGCGCAGGGTGAGCGTCTGCACCCCAGCTTCACCAGCGCAGGGCGAGCGTCTGCACCCCGGCTTCACCAGCGCAGGGCGAGCGTCTGCACCCCGGCTTCACCAGCGCAGGGCGAGCGTCTGCACCCCGGCTTCACCAGCGCAGGGCGAGCGTCTGCACCCCGGCTTCACCAACGCAGGGCGAGCGTCTGCACCCCGGCTTCACCAGCGCAGAGCGGGCGTCTACTCCCCGGCTTCACCAGCGCAGGGCGAGCGTCTGCACCCCGGCTTCACCAGCGCAGGGCGAGCGTCTGCACCCCGGCTTCACCAGCGCAGGGCAAGCGTCTACATCCCAGCTTCACCAGCCCAGCCCCAATAAGAGCATAGGCCTATATAATGCACATACACAGCCCAGCCCCCACAGGCCCATATAGTGCACATACACAGCCCAGCCCCCACAGGCCCATATAGTGCACATACACAGCCCAGCCCCCACAGGCCCATATAGGACACATAATATACACAGCCCAGCCCCCACAGGCCCATATAGGACACATAATATACACAGCCCAGCCCCCACAGGCCCGTATAGGACACATAATATACACAGCCCAGCCCCCACAGGCCCATATAGGACACATAATATACACAGCCCAGCCCCCACAGGCCCATATAGGACACATAATATACACAGCCCAGCCCCCACAGGCCCATATAGGACACATAATATACACAGCCCAGCCCCCACAGGCCCATATAGGACACATAATATACACAGCCCAGCCCCCACAGGCCCATATAGGACACATAATATACACAGCCCAGCCCCCACAGGCCCATATAGGACACATAATATACACAGCCCAGCCCCAGCCCATTCTGCAGCTGAGGTAGGAGGAGTGAGAGGAGAGAGAGAAGTTGCCGGCTGCTGAGCTGACTGCTGGATCCAGCTTCAGGGACTTCTGTTCCATTTCATGGGCTGGGTGGACGGGTGAGAGGAATCATCTGCTGCCTCCAGTAACTCCAGGACCGGGTAAGAGCACATTTTGTGGGCTGGAGCAGAGTCTCTCTCAGTCTCCGCCCACAAGAACATGCTGACGTGACGTCGCACAGCACAGGCTGCACACTGCTCGCTACTCCAGATGAGCCGCGCCAAGTTGGTGAGTGATGATGATGAGTCATCATCACTCACTCTGATGATGTGTTGGCTGCCTGGCGCCGCTCCCCAGACCCCACAGTGTGTGCTAGAGTCGGCCACATTAAAGTCGGCCCTCGGCCTGAGACGGGCACAGGCCCCGCCCACTTAAGGTCACAGGCCCCGCCCACTCCACAACCAGCGGCCCAGCGGGAAAGTTCCCGGTAGTCCCGCCTATCAGTCCGGGCCTGTCTCAGACTATGAGAAATAAGATTCTCTGGTTTGATGAGATGAAGATATAACTTTTTGGTGATAATTCTAAGCGGTATGTGTGGAGGAAACCATGCACTGCTCATCACCTGCCCAATACAATCCCAACACTGAAACATGGTGGTGGCTGCATCATGCAACGGGGGTGTTTTTCAGCTGCATGGACTGGTTGCAATTGAAAAAACATAAATGCAGCCAAGTACAGAGATGTCCTGGATGAAAACCTTTTCCAGAGTGCTCTGGACCTCAGACTTGGCTGTAGGCTCACCTTCTAACATGACAATGACACTAAGCACACAGCTGAAATAACAAAGGAGTGGCTTCAGAACAACTCTGTGACCATTCTTGACTGGCCCAGCCAGAGCCCTGCCCTAAACCCAATTGAGCATCTCTGGTTCATGTAATTTTGTTAAAGATTTTCAATACTATAAATAATAAATATGCAGCAATATTTACATATTGTATAAATTAACTTGCAGAAAGTTTATGTATATTAATACAATCACATTACATTACAATTCAGTATAATGAATTATTTTTATAAAGAGTAATTATAATCAAGTTATCATATACTACTAAATTTAGCTACCGTATATACTCGCGTATAAGCCGAGTTTTTCAGCCCAAAAATTGGGCTGAAAAGTCTCCCACTCGGCTTATACGCGAGTCACTACACGGGCGCCCCCTCCAGAGGTATACAGGCCCCCCCCATCAGTATCCAGGGCCCCCCCCCATGCTCCGCAAACCTGTAAAGGAAGATGATTATACTTATCACTGTCCTGTCGCCGCCGTCCCCGCCGCTGCCATCGTGATCCTCCGTCTTCTTCCAGCTTCCTGCGGTAGGCGCAGGCAATGACGTCATTGTCTGCGCCGACCACAGGAAGCCGGAAGACGCTGGATGAAGACGGAGGATCGCGATGGCAGCGGTGGGGACGGCGGCGACAGGACAGTGATAAGTATAATCATCTTCCTTTACAGGTTTGCGGAGCATGGGAGGAGGCCCTGGATACTGATGGGGGGGCCTGTATACCTCTGGGGCTGCTGCTGTATATACCCCTGGGGCTGCTGCTGTATATACCCCTGGGGCTGCTGCTGTATATACCCCTGGGGCTTCTGCTGTATATACCCCTGGGGCTGCTGCTGTATATACCCCTGGGGCTGCTGCTGTATATACCTCTGGGGCTGCAGTATACTACCACTGGGGCTGCTGTATATACCTCTGGGGCTGCTGTATACTACTACTGGGGCTGCTGTATATACCTCTGGGGCCTCTGTATACTACCACTAGGGCTGCTGTATATACCTCTGGGGCTGCTGTATACTACCACTGGGGCTGCTGCTGTATATACCACTGGGAAGGCTGCTGTAACACTGCTGGGGCCTGTATATACCACTGGGGAGGCTGCTGTATACCACACTGCTGGGGGCTGTATACTACCACTGGGGAGGCCTGTATACCACTGGGGGGGCCTGTATACCACACTGCTGGGGGCTGTATACCTGTGCTGGGTTCCACCCTCGGCTTATACACGAGTCAATAGGTTTTCCCAGATTTTGGGGGCAAAAGTAGGGGGGTCGGCTTATACACGGGTCGGCTTATACACGAGTATATACGGTATGTTGTTTCACTAAACTCTTTTATTAATAAAATTTAAACACCACAAGTAGAAGAATAACCTAAATGAATACAGTAAATAAATTTACAAAGACGTTCGATTAAATAAAATACTCTAGTTTGTACTTCTTCGATCAGACAAATTTGTGGAGATTTTATATATCAGTTGTGAAGATATTTATTGTGATAACAAATTTGGAAAAAGAAAAATAAAGTTATCAAATACAATTACCTGTTAAAACTATCAAACTATTTACAGAGACTTGGGGTTTAACCACAGCTAGTTTCACCTCAATTTTGAAGAGTATTAAAAATACCATTTGTCTATCAAAGGAACCAAGTCACTTCAGTCATTATATCTCACCTATGTTTAAATTAGTCATACTACGAACATATTTAAACAAAATAGAAAATATGAGAAGAATTTATAATGAGCATAAGAAAAAAAACGTTACCAGGCACTACTGACCACACTTTTCGCCTAAACAGGTTACACTGACCACCGGTGTTGCTCAGCCACATTTAGAATTTATAATGTTAAGGTCTCTTATGTAGCAAATTTGGAGTGTATGTATGAATCCATGAATCCAATCAGACTATTTAGTTGATACTTAGATTGCAGTTTATTCCTTATAGTATAAGAAAATTGAGCATCTCTGGAGAGACCTGAAAATGGCAGTCCACCAATGTTCACCATCCAACCTGACAGAACTGGAGAGGATCTGCAAGGAAGAATGGCAGAGGATCCCCAAATCCAGGTGTGAAAAACTTGTTGCAAGAAGACTCATGGCTGTACTAGCTCAAAAGGGTGCTTCATCTCAATACTGAGCAAAGGGTCTGAATACTTATGACCATGTGTTGGGATGGCTTAAGTACGTTTTTTTTCAAAAAAGGTATGCACCAAGTACCCTGTGTATGTAACAACACTAGTTTTTATTTATTGGAAGGTATTTGAACATAATACACACATTCCTTTTTTGTTTTCTAATTGTTTTATACAATCTGACTCAGTTTTTGTCTGTATTTCAGTTAACTACTTGTCTCCTGGCAAGTTACAGAGAACCCTGCCCTTCCCATACTGAGCAGAAAATATAATAATGCATCCCATCTGTAATTCATCTTGAGGCCCGGTCACACACAAGCATCCTGCTAAGTACTTTTTTTGTAAAAAAGGTATGTACCAAGTACCCTGTGTTTTTAATAACACTAGTTTTTATTTATTTATTGCAAGATAATTGAAAAAAATAGACAGACATGCATTTTTTTATTTTCTAATTGTTTCATACAATTTGTCTATTTAAGTGAACATGCTATACAGACCTGTTCACACTAGTGCGCTCTGACTCAGTTTTTGCCTATATTTCACTTAACTACTTGTCTCCTGGCAAGTTAGGGAGAGCCCGCCCTTCCTGTGCAGAGCAGAAGCTATTATAATGCGTCCCATCTGTCATTCATCTTGGGGCCCTGTCATACCCAAGCATTCTGCTGTTTGCGGTCAGTAGACAAAACAGCAGGTTATAATATGGTTAGTGTAGGGACTGTCTTTAGATGGGTCACCTTGTTGTTGGTGGGATGGCTTAAGTACTTTTTTTTTGCAAAAAAAGGTATGTACCAAGTACCCTGTGTTTCATCCTTGTGCAGTCTGATATACACCCGGCAATGGAGAACAAGGAGGAATTAAGTCCTGCATCCTCGCCGCACCTGTGATCCGATTGTCAGATGTGAGAAAATCGGATCATAGTGATGGACACTCAGATCACGCTTGCAGAAGTGTTTTAACTAAGTGTCCTTAGCAAATAGCATCTGAAAATTAAGAAAATTCTGAACATTTCAGTGTACCACAGAAACCTTGAAGTATACCTACATTTTACGAAACTGAAATGCACCTTATCTTATGAATATTACCATATATACTCATGTATAAGCCGAGTTTTTCAGCACAAAAAATGTGCTGAAAAGTCCCCCCCTCGGCTTATACACGAGTCATAGGCCGGCTGGCAGCCCGCCCCGCCCATCGGTATACAGGCACCCCCCATCAGTGGTATACAGGGTCCCCCTTGCTGCCGCACACCTGTAAAGTAATAGATCATTATTCTTATCGCTGTCGCTGTCGCCGCTCTGACACCGCGCTCCTCCGGGTCTTCATGCTTCTTCCTCCGGCGCAATGACGTCATTGCCTGCGCCCGCCGGTCACAAGCAGGAAGAAGCATGAAGACCCGGAGGAGCGCGGTGTCAGAGCGGCGACAGCGACAGGGATAAGTATAATGATGTATTACTTTACAGGTGTGCGGCAGCAAGGGGGGGCCCTGTATGCCACTGATGGGGGGGGCGCCTGTATACCACTGCAGAGGGGACCTGTATACCACTGCGGAGGGGGCCTGTATACCGCTGGGGCCTGTATACCGCTGGGGCCTGTATACCACTGGGGCCTGTATACCACTGGGGCCTGTGTACCACTGGGGCCAGTATACCACTGGGGCTGCTGTATATACTGCTGGGGCCTGTATATACCACTGGGGAGGCTGCTGTAATACTGCTGGGGCCTGTATATACCACTGGGGCTGCTGTAATACTGCTGGGGCCTGTATATACCACTGGGGAGGCTGCTGTAATACTGCTGGGGCCTGTATATACCACTGGGGAGGCTGCTGTATACCACTGGGGCTGCTGTATATACTGCTGGGGCCTGTATATACCACTGGGAAGGCTGCTGTAATACTGCTGGGGCCTGTATATACCACTGGGGAGGCTGCTGTATACCACTGGGGCTGCTGTATATACTGCTGGGGCCTGTATATACCACTGGGGATTCAAAGCCAATCACCACCCAGATCTAGAACAGATCTGTTGGTGAATCATGAAAACCACACTATATTTTATAAATATGAAAATATTTTTTATTTATTTTAACAAGATTCACCACAATTGCATATTAAAAATTGAAGACAAATTTTTTTTCATAATTCTATAGGCGTACAATAATTATTATTGTCGTCATAGTCCAAATTTGACAATTGGGGAGAACATCACCACATTGTTCCGTAATAGACCGATCTCTATATTATACAGGTAAAAGTTATTACTATCCTCATATTCAATATACTCCATAATCTCCCATGATATATGTCATACAATAAAATTTATTCAGCTATCGTCATAATCAGAATCAATTCTGACAAAATTGCCCCAATTACTCATAAATGCATTATCAGATTTCTCAAAAAGTCATCTTTCAAGTTATTCTGTCATTACCTGTCCCAAACCATAATACCAATATAATATAATTTTTATGGGACCCTAATCAATCATATCTTATATATAATTGCCGTAGGCACGTTTGTGTCGGCCCCCGGCACGCCGTGGCTATGTCACACTGTGACGTCACCACGTCGTGCGAGGCATTGCCCGCGTAGCGGGCATTGCGACCCCTCGCCGCTGTCATCCCGCTCCGGAGCAGCTGCTGTCAGCACATGCTGACACAGTGCTCCGGAGCCTGTGCCCCTGTGCCCCTGTGCCCGCTCCGGAGCAGCTGCTGTCAGCACATGCTGACACAGTGCTCCGGAGCCTGTGCCCCTGTGCCTCTGTGCCCCAGTGCCGCCCGCTACCCACAATTCGCCCCCCCCCATGTCCGCACAGACCCCCCCCATGTCCGCACAGACCCCCCCCCATGTCCGCACAGCCCCTCCCCATGTCCGCACAGCCCCTCCCCATGTTCGCACAGCCCCTCCCATGTCCGCACAGCCCTCCCCATCTTCGCACAGCCCCCCCATGTCCGCACAGCCGCCCCCCCATGTCCGCACAGCCGCCCCCCCATGTCCGCACATACCTCCCCATGTTCGCACAGCCACCCCCATGTCCGCTCACCCACCACCATGTCCGCACACCCACCCCCATGTCCGCACACCCACCCCCATGTCCGCACAGCCCCCCCATCTACACACAGCCCCCCCCATGTCCGCACACACACACCCTCATGTCCCCACAGCCCCCCCATGTCCGCACACACACCCTCATGTCCCCACAGCCCCCCCCATATCCGCACCCCCACCCCCATCTCTCCACAGACCCCCCCCATGTCCGCACAGCCACCCCGCAACAAAACCACCCCGCCGCACCAAAGCCCCTACCCCCTAAGTGCGCCGCACCCCTACACCCTAAGCCCCGACACGCCGCACCTATGCCCCTAAGTCCGCCGCTCCTAACCCCCTACCCCCTAAGTCAGCCGCCCCTAACCACCGCCGCATCCTAAGCCCCGCCGCCTACCCCCTAACTCCGCCGCCCCTACCCCCTAAGCTCCGCCGCATTCTAAGCACCCACCGATACACCCTAAAGCCCCGCCGCCCATCCCCTACTCCCTAAGCCCCGCCGCTTCCTAAGCTCCCGCCGCTGTCCCCTGCCGCTCGCGCTAACACCTAACGCCCTACACCCGAAGCCCCCGCCGTCCCCTAACCTAACGTCCCCGTCGATCACTTACATGCCTTCAAGTCATCTGATCGTCCGTCCGATCCACAATCCCTTCGTCCGACCAGCCGTCCTCTTCCTCCGTCCCCGGGGGTCTTCTCTCTTCTTTCCGCCATCTCCGCCTCTTCGTCCGGCCCCGGGGATCTTCTGTCTTCTTTTCGCTAACTTCCACCTCCGACGTCCTCTTCCTTCTCATTAAGATAGAATGGACGAAAAATCCGCCATTCTACCTCAATGAGATCTGAGGCCCTCTTCTGATTGGTCGCTGTATACTGCCCTCATCCAATCAGAAGAGCCCCTCATTTTTTTTATTTTTTAAAATTATTTTTTAATTATTTTTTTTATTATTAAATTTATTTATTTTTTTAAGTCAGACTGAGACACAGTTCTCATTCAGGTCCGCATTTTTTTTTTTTTATTATTATTTTTATTTAATTATTTATTATTTTTTATTTATTTTTTTATTATTTTTTAATTATTTTTAAATTATTTTTTTTATTATTTAATTTATTTATTTTTTTAAGTCAGACTGAGACACAGTTCTCATTCAGGTCCGCCTTTTTTTTCCCCATTGACATACATTACCGGTGTGTCGGCGATTTTATGGCCGCCCACCTGGTTCTATTTGTCAGCCCTAAAATCGCGGACACACCGCTAATACATCTCTATGGGCAGTGAGCTCGAATTCTGATTGGTCGGCGACCAATCCGAAATCGGGCTGACTGCCCATAGAGATGCATTAGCGGTGTGTCCGCGATTTTAGGGCCGACAAATAGAACCAGGTGGGCGGCCATAAAATCGCCGACACACCGGTAATGTATGTCAATGGGGAAAAAAAAGGCGGACCTGAATGAGAACTGTGTCTCACTCTCACTTAAAAAAATAAATAAATTAAATAATAAAAAAAATAATTAAAAAATAATAAAAAAATAAATAAAAAATAATAAATAATTAAATAAAAATAATAATAAAAAAAAAAAAAAGGCGGACCTGAATGAGAACCGTGTCTCAGTCTGAATTAAAAAAATAAATTAATTAAATAATAAAAAAAATAATTTAAAAATAATTAAAAAATAATAAAAAAATAAATAAAAAATAATAAATAATTAAATAAAAATAATGTATTTCAATGGGAACAAATAAATTTAATAATAAAAAAAATAATTAAAAAATAATAAAAAAAAAAAAAAAAAAAAAAATAAATAATTCAATAAAAATAATAATAAAAAAATTAAATATATGCTAATTATATCAGCCCTTTCAGCGGACCTGAAAGAGAACTGGGTCTCAGCCTAAATAATAAATGTAATAATAAAAAAAATAATTAAAAAATAATTTAAAAATAATAAAAAAATAAATTAAAAATAATAAATAATTCAATAAAAATAATAATAGAAAAAATTAAATATATGCTAATTATATCAGCCCTTTCAGCGGACCTGAAAGAGAACTGTGTCTCAGCCTAAATAATAAATTTAATAATAATAAAAAATAATTAAAAAATAATTAAAAAATAATAAAAAAATTAATTAAAAATAATAAATAATTCAATAAAAATAATAATAAAAAAATTAAATATATGCTAATTATATCAGCCCTTTCAGCGGACCTGAAAGAAAACTGGGTCTCAGCCTAAATAATAAATTTAATAATAAAAAAAAATAATTAAAAAATAATTAAAAAATAATAAAAAAAGAAATAAAAAATAATAAATAATTAAATAAACAATAATAATTAAAAAAACAAATGCTAATAATAATAATGATATTACTGCTAATAATAATGCTATTAATGCTAATAATTATGCTATTAATGCTAATAATAATGATATTAATGCTAATAATTATGCTATTCATGCTAATATTAATGCTAATAATGCTAATAATAATCATATTAATGCGATTAATAATGCTATTAAGCCTAATAATCATGCTATTTATGCTATTCAAAATGCTATTCATGCTAATAATATTGCTATTAATGCTAATAATAATGCTATTAATGCTATTAATAATGTTATTAATGCTATTATTAATACTAATAATGCTATTGTTAATGCATATTAATGCTAATAATAATGCGATTAATGCTATTAATAATGCTATTTAATGCTATTAATTATGCTATTAATGCTATTAATGCTAATATTTATCCTATTAAATGCTATTAATGCTAATAATAATGCTATTAATGCTATTAATAATGCTATTAATGCTATTAAATTATGCTTATTAATGCTATTAATGCTAATATTTTATCCTATTAATGGCATTATTAATGCTATTAATGCTAATAATAATGCTATTAATGCTAATAATAATGCTATTAATGCTATTGATAATGTTATTAATGCTATTATTAATGCTAATAATGCTAATTATTAATGCTATATTAATGCTAATAATAATGCTATTAATGCTATTAATAATAATGCTATTAATGCTATTAATTATGCTATTAATGCTAATATTTATCCTATTAATGCTATTAATGCTATTAATTAATGCTATTAATTCTAAATTTATATCCTATTAATGCTATTAATGCTATTAATAATGCTATTAATGCTATTAATTATGCTATTATTGCTATTAATGCTAATATTTATCCTATTCATGGTATTATTTATGCTATTAATGCTAATAATAATGCTATTAATGCTATTAATGCTAATAATAATTCTATTAATGCTATTAATAATGTTACTAATGCTATGATTAATGCTAATAATGCTATTATTAATGCTATTAATGCTAATAATAATATTATTAATGCTATTAATAATGCTATTAATGCTATTAATTATGCTATTAATGCTAATATTTATCCTATTAATGCTATTAATGCTAATAATAATGCTATTAATGCTATTAATAATGCTATTAATGCTATTAATTATGCTATTAATGCTATTAATGCTAATATTTATCCTATTCATGGTATTATTAATGCTATTAATGCTAATAATAATGCGATTAATGCTATTAATAATGCTATTAATGCTATTAATTATGCTATTAATGCTATTAATGCTAATATTTATCCTATTAATACTATTAATGCTAATAATAATGCTATTAATGCTATTAATAATGCTATTAATGCTATTAATTATGCTATTAATGCTATTAATGCTAATATTTATCCTATTAATGGCATTATTAATGCTATTAATGCTAATAATAATGCTATTAATGCTAATAATAATGCTATTAATGCTATTAATAATGTTATTAATGCTATTATTAATGCTAATAATGCTATTATTAATGCTATTAATGCTAATAATAATGCTATTAATGCTATTAATAATGCTATTAATGCTAATATTTATCCTATTAATGCTATTAATAATGCTATTAATGCTAATAATAATGCTATTAATGCTATTAATAATGTTATTAATGCTATTATTAATGCTAATAATGCTATTATTAATGCTATTAATGCTAATAATAATGCTATTAATGCTATTAATAATGTTATTAATGCTATTATTAATGCTAATAATGCTATTATTAATGCTATTAATGCTAATAATAATGCTATTAATGCTATTAATAATGTTATTAATGCTATTATTAATGCTAATAATGCTATTAATAATGCTATTAATGCTAATAATAATGCTATTAATGCTATTAATACTGTTATTAATGCTCATAATACTGCTAATAATGGTATTAATACTGCTATTACTGCTAATAATAATGCTATGGCTTATATTATTGCTATTGATGATGCGATTATTATTTTAAATTCTTTAAAAAAACAATAAACATATTTTAGATACCCGATGCATTTGCATCAGGCTAACAGCTATAACTACTATAATCAAATTAATGCACGTTCTAGAATCCCGATGCATTTGCACCGGGCTCACAGCTAGTACTCTATAACACAGTTTATGTGAAAGTCCCGTTTTTGGAGGAGCAGTAGTTGGATCAGTACATCATATTGCACACATATTGTAAGTGTTGGTGGATGTAAGGCACTTCCATATATATGTTCCAAATGAATTTTTTCACATATTGATTTGGTTGCACAATTTTTGGGTTGGTATTGAGTTTTATTATCACATGAATGAATAGGTTCCTAATTGTTTGTAATATTGCACAGGGACTCAGTCACAATTTGTATATGTATATGATTGATGGATTTTAGACACAAAAATTGATGTTTTATGAGGAAGGATTATAATACATAATTTTGGGATATAGAGATTTAATTTAGATTGTTTCAATGAATATTTTTATCACGGGACTTTCACATAAACTGTGTTATAGAGTATATGATTGATTAGGGTCCCATAAAAATTATATTATATTGGTATTATGGTTTGGGACAGGTAATGACAGAATAACTTGAAAGATGACTTTTTGAGAAATCTGGTGATGCATTTATGAGTAATTGGGGCAATTTTGTCAGAATTGATTCTGATTATGACGATGGCTGAATAAATTTTATTGTATGACATATATCATGGGAGATTATGGAGTATATTGAATATGAGGATAGTAATAACTTTTACCTGTATAATATAGAGATCGGTCTATTACGGAACAATGTGGTGATGTGCTCTCCAATTGTCAAATTTGGACTATGATGACAATAATAATTATTGTATGCCTATAGAATTATGAAAACATTTTTGTCTTCAATTTTTAATATGCAATTGTGGTGAATCTTGTTGAAATAAATAAAAACTATTTTCATATTTATAAAATATAGTGTGGTTTTCATGATTCACCAACAGATCTGTTCTAGATCTGGGTGGTGATTGGATTTGAATTAATATTATGTTGTGAAAACTGAGAATATTTTTTAGGACTGTTTTGGATTGCTATACCACTGGGGAGGCTGCTGTAATACTGCTGGGGCCTGTATATACCACTGGGGAGGCTGCTGTATACCACTGGGGCTGCTGTATATACTGCTGGGGCCTGTATATACCACTGGGGAGGCTGCTGTAATACTGCTGGGGCCTGTATATACCACTGGGGAGGCTGCTGTATACCACTGGGGCTGCTGTATATACTGCTGGGGCCTGTATATACCACTGGGAGGCTGCTGTATACTACCACTGGGGAGGCTGCTGTATACTACCACTGGGGAGGCTGCTGTATACTACCACTGGTGGAGGCCTATATACCACTGGGGGCCTGTATACAACACTGCTGGGGGCTGTATACCTGTGCTGGGGTCCACCCTCGGCTTATACACGAGTCAATAGGTTTTCCCAGGTTTTGGGGGCAAAAGTAGGGGGGTCGGCTTATACATGGGTCGGCTTATACACGAGTAAATACGGTATTTATGGCCACAATATTCACTAGAAATATGTTTTCTGTGACTTTATATATATTGGCATCTAGTGTCATAGCTTTCATCCTTACTTTTTTTTTTAGGATCCATGACGTAAACGACAAGTAATTTATAATGTGAACATCATTCAATACGGTCGTCTTTGGCTATTTCATGACATTGGCTTTAGGACTTATCAAATAGCAGAAACCTGATAAAAGTATCTCATATTCTATATAGAGCCTAATATTTTGCTTAAAGATTTAATATTAGAAAATGCGTAAGAATTTAATTCAAAAGTAAAGATCTTCATGAAAGCAGTACAAAAGACATCCGTCCGCCCATTCATTACTAAGTATTCATTGTGCAAGGGGATAGGAACAGCCAAGCTAAAGACTGAATGGTCTGCCCCTGTTCACTTTGGCCAGTCATGTGTGACCTAATCAGACAAAACCATTTATGACAAGCTTCAGTTTTCTTTGCAAACGATTGTGTTCATTTGCATCTATTGTATAATTTATGCTAAAATAGCATCTGTAAAGTGCATCCATCTCATGAATGGGCAATTTGGATGAGTTGACAAGTTTTTGGAGTCTTTATCTTTAATTGGCCAATAGTCAAGTTATCATCTTTTCAATATCTCAGTTGATGATTTTTTAAAATCCATAACAGGTTTGCAACCCCCACGCAATACACTTTTCTAGAGAGCCATAGCCCAATGGGTAGGAGCATCATAGTGGCCTCCTCTATGTTAAAACATTTTCATTCATCCACTAAATTACACAAAAATGATGTAATTCACCAGAGAGGTTTTCGTCATCCTTGTCCTGTTTATAAGAAGCTACACATAACATGTGGTACCCTGCATCTGCCTCACTTTGCTTGAAGCTGAATATGGCCATGTCCATAATCCAATCAATAAGTGCAATTTCAGTGTCATAAAGGGGTTGACACACAAACAAAATACATTTTAACCCTTTAGCGACTGAGCCAATTTTGACCTCAATGACCAGGTATAGATTGGGAAATCTGATCAGTGTCACTTTATGTTGTAATAACTCTGGAATGCTTCAACGGCGGTGAAGCTTACAAAATTCATCCTCACGCACAACTATTTTACATTTGACGACAACATATATTTATAATAGACTGGCACAGAAATTGGAAGCAAAATGGCACCACAATATGCAAATCTTTTCATGGCCAAGCTTGAAGGTGACTTTTTATCCTCTTGTCCTATCAGGCCTATGGCCTATTACTGTTATATTGACGATATTTTAATCATCTGGACGGAGTCAGAGCAACAGCTGAAGATGTTCCATGAATACTTTAATCAGTTTCATCCCACCATCAACTTAACACTCCACTACTCCTGCACCGAAATCAGCTTTCTGGAGACCGTCATCAAGCTACAGAACAATGAAGTAGAGACATCCCTGTACTGGACGCCAATTGACAGTCCAACATATCTTCAATGTGACAGTTTTCATCCAAAAGACATAAAAAACTCTATTGTGTACAGCCAGGCTATCAGATACAATCGGATATGTTCCAGCCCTACAGATAGAGACAATCACCTTGAGAACCTCAGAAAGATCTTTTTGAATCAGGGCTACTATCTAAGAGCAACTGAAAACCAGATTACAAGAACCACCAAAATATCAAGGAATCATCTCCTAAAAACAGTGACGTTGCAACGATACATTTAGCGATATCATTGTGTGTAACGGGCCCTTAAGGCTGGGATCACATTCTTGTGTTTTGAACAGTACTTACATTAGAGTTTTCATGTCAGTGCCCCATAAATGTGATTCTGATGAAACCCCTTATGAAGCCACTCACTCCCATGAGGCAGATGGAGACACTGTGGACTCAGTTGTGTATCTTTTCTGGTGGTATCCATCTTTTTTAGGCAGGCACAGAACTGTGGTCATCCACATTTAAGCACTAAAAAGACACCTAATATTATGGGACACTGCTGGAATGGAGACCAGACAGAGTGTCTCTATCTGCCTCATTATAGTTAGTGGTTCCATTGGGTGTTTTGTCTGAATCGCGGTATTTGAGATTTATACGGAAATTCCAATGTACGTTCTCAGCGGAGAGTGTAAGATAAATGTAAACCGGGTCTTATTCTGATTTTTGGGAGGTAGAATTATCCAATAGACATCAGTTGAAGAATAGTTCTTATTTTATTTTCGCGATTCACCGTGCAGTATTAGTAATAAGATGACTTTATTTTTAGGGTTGGTGTGATTACAGCAATACCAGATTTATATAGTAATTTTTTTATCTTGTACTGTAAAACAGCAAAAATACTTTTTTATAATAGTCTCTTTTAGTCACCTTATTCTGAAAAAGGTATGTCATTTATTTTAAAAGTAAACAGGGCTGTATGAGGGCTTAGTGTCTGCACGAAAAGATTTCTTTGGTACCATTTTAAGATATACATTTTTTGATTGCTTTTTATTCAGATTTTTCAAATGACAATGTATAAAAAACAGCAATTCAGTTATGGTTTTCATTATTGTTTTGTGTGGTTCACTGTGTGGTAAATGTGATAAGGCTAATTTATAATTTGAGATTCAAAAACGAGAATAAAGAAAGTCGGCACTCACCGTATAGGCTGGTGGAAGGGTGTTTTAATCCAGGAAAATCAATCCATTAAAACATTGATAGTGCGGTGGGGAGAGGGAGTGAGAGGCCGTCGGAACGAGTATACAGCAGTGCAGGAGACCTGTCAGTTTTTAATGACAGAGTTTAGTAGACTGTTCTTACAGCAGAATCTAACAGACCACCACCCTGGGGTCATCAGGGAATCATAGCAGTGCTTGGCACCCATGATTACTGTCATGGGGGCCAGTCTTGCTATAGGAGGTCTTTAACCCCGTTTTATCCTCATAGATACCGGTGTTACAATCGGCTCTAATCAGTGCCAAAACTAGTCAATGGCAATGCCCTTGGGTGTCAGCTGTCATATACAGTGTCTGACCATGCAGGAACATAGGCAGCACATACCACTGCTTCTTGGCAGGTGGGAATAAAAAATAATATACAGACATTAGAGCAGGGATCACAGCTGCTGGTTTCTGTGAGGTAAAATATGTTTAAAAACAGGTAGCTACATGTTTTACCTGACAAAAATCAGCAGCTATGATCCCATACTGTCCTATCTGTATTTTCGTTTGGGTTGCAACCACTCAGAAAGCATCCTATTTTCAGACCATGTCCCTGTACAGTCAGGCACAGCCATTACACAGAACATGGCAGGCGCACATTTATAACATTACGTCAGGACAGGAACTTCTTTTAACATGTCCAGTTGTGGAAATTATTATTGTTCCAAGATTTATTGATTAGAATAGACTTTATATGTGAGATTACACTTTTGTGATGCTCATACATATTAGATTAAAGTTGCCTGAACTATACAGTCTCGTAGGTTTGACTGACCATCTTCCAAACGTTTTCCTGTTGCAACATGTCTGGGATTAAAAGGATGGGGAATGTTTAATAACTGAAAACAACTACCCATCTCACCATTGTAAAGCCATACATATGGCGGCATGTTTTGAGGAGGTCTGTTGGAATAGCTGGACACTCTCTTAAAGGGAACCAACCACCCCCAATGACCCCCCCGGACTAATAATATCGTTCCCTACTTGCAGCACATACATGTGCTGCAAGGTTTTTTGCTACAAAAACTGCTTTTTATAACTTAAGATAATGCTTTTGAAACTTTATACCGAAGGGACGGGTGGGCGTAACTTACATGGTGCTAAAGCCGGGTTGCAGCTGCCATTCATCCTGCTGTGCTCATCACATCAGTAACGGCCAGCCCTTTTTGCAGCGTCCCAGGCTGGTGCACGGGATGTCATGCCCGTGCACACGTCATCAGCTACAGCCGGGAAGCGAGCGCGCGCTCTGACTTCCACAGCCGAGCGCAGGAAGTCAGAGCGCGCGCTCGCTTCCCGGCTGTAGATGATGACGTGTGCACGGGCATGACATCCCGTGCACCAGCCTGGGACGCTGCAAAAAGGGCTGGCCGTTACTGATGTGACGAGCACAGCAGGATGAATGGCAGCTGCAACCCGGCTTTAGCACCATGTAAGTTACGCCCACCCGTCCCTTCAGTATAAAGTTTCAAAAGCATTATCTTAAGTTATAAAAAGCAGTTTTTGTAGCAAAAAACCTTGCAGCACATGTATGTGCTGCAAGTAGGGAACGATATTATTAGTCCGGGGGGGTCATTGGGGTGGTTGGTTCCCTTTAAATGCCCTTCAAAAATATTTCTCTAGGAACTGAATGCTCAGCACAATCCCACACAATGAGATAGAAAGTTAAACATATAGATTTAGATTCACGTGTAATTTCTAATAAAATTACAAGAAAAAACTTAAGTCCCCAATTCATCAATAGTGGCGTTTTTTTGCATTGGTCTTGATGGCGAGGCGAGGTAAAGTGAAAGGCTTCTGATTCATTAAGAGGTTGACGGCTATTCATTACAAGGTGGTACGCCTGATAAAGAATTGTGGAAGATTTGAGGCATAAGGAGTGCTACCACTCATCAAGGGTTTTTTTGGCATAAAAGCATTGATGAATCGGGGCCTAAATATTTTATTTAGATTGTTATATTTTGAAAGAACGATATCCATTAACAAGTTCTATGATTTGGCTCTGAGAAATGTGACTCTGTTTAAAGATTTTCATTGAAGAGCACAGCCAAGCATAAGTGTGTTCATCTCGCTACTTCTGTTGTCATTAATCTGTCAGTGCCATTTTTCCACAGTCATTGCTCGTTTTCCTGTAATGAAACATTGACTGAGTAATGCGGGAAGTATGTACACATTGATTCACTGTAAATGTGAGGAGTAGGCCCATTATGTGGGCTCCAACACTGATCAGCTTTCTCTGACAGCTGTCACTAGTACAAGTGTGAACAAATCAATGGTTATTTTTTTCTGTATTTGCAGAAAAATCCAATCTTATTGCTCTTGAGCTATAATCCATTTAGAAGGAATAATAATACAAGTATTTTCTTACTACGTTGGATTATACAATTAACACAGTATTCTGATTATGTGCAATTAAAAGTGAATCAATATATCCACATGATAACAGTTTATTCTCAGTAATTTAGCACTATCCCTATGAAATGTCTTCATATTCAAACAGAGTTTAATGTATAGTCTCAGCTTTGATCTGTCTTTAGGATCCCCTAAGGATATTAAATAAATAATAACTACCGTATTTTTCTCTTGTAAGATGCATCGGGTTATAAAACACACCCCTAAATTTGGTGAAGGAAAAGAGAAAAAAATGTTAATGTTAAATGAGGTATATATGTCCCTCATCCTTGTATATATATCCCTCATCCTGGTACAAGGCCCCCCCATGTTGGATATGTTCCCCTGTGACAGTATATAGCCCCCAGTGATGGTGTATAACCCCCTGTGATGGTACATAGCCCCCAGTGATGGAACAAACATAGCCCCCAGTGATGGTACATAGCCCCCACCAATAGTACACAGCCCCCAGTGATGGTATAAAGACCCAAGTGACAGTACTTAGCCCCCAGTGATGGTACATATCCTCCTGTGATGGTACATAGCCCCCTGTGACAGTACGTAGCCCCCATTGATGGTACATAGCCCCCTGTCCTGCATTCACCCCTCCATTCTGGATATGCCCCTCGTCACTCTATGCTCCCCTGCTGGTGCACACAGTAAAATAATAACCGCTGTAACATACCCTTCGCCGCTCCCTGCCTGCAGCTCACAGCCTTCTTCCTGTCTCTGTACCTGGCATCCGATCATGTGACTGGGGCCCACAGAGAGGATTTCATCGCTGTGGGCGCCAGTCACATGATCAGCACAGAGACATGAAGACGGCAACGAGCTGCAGGCAGGGAGCGGCGAAGGGTATTTTACAGCGGTTATTATTTCACTGTGTGCGCCAACAGGGGGGCATAGAGTGATGGTGGCATATCCAGAATAGAAAGGGTGAGTGTAGGATCGGGGAGTGAGAGCAGGCTCATATAATATGTGCCGCTCCCCTGTCAATCTCTCAGCGTGGCTTCAGCACTGAGGTGATGGACAGCACATTGCAGTGCATATTATATGAGCATAATGAGTGGGGGCACATGACCACAGGCTGCGTCTGCAGCTTGCATCCAGCCTCCTCCAGTGCCAATACACTGGTGCAGAGCTGCCCCTCTTCCTACTTTACAGAAACCTGTAGATTCGGATTATAAAACACCACCCCCCATTTTCCCCCAACATTTGGGGGAAGAAAAGTGCGTGTTATAATCCGAAAAATATGGTATTTAATTATTGAGATTTTTGAAAATGCTCTATTAGGCTTAATTCTGACAATAACCCAAAAGACGTCATGTGCCTTTCTGAGACAAATCAACACATCCTGTGACTGCAATGATAGAATACTAGTTACCGTAACCAACAGCCTGTATTCTCTTGTAGAATTTGCTAGAATAATAATATTTATTTACTTATATAGCGCCATTAATTCTATAGTGCTTTTCATACATTATCAAGCCTATAATACCCTTTGTAGACAAGTGTTTATAGGACTACACAGACACAACAGGGCTTGCAAGTAACTTCACAAAGGCTACTTATGATAGAAAGTACAAAAATATTGCTTTTCTTCTGTTTTCCACTTAGTCAATTTGGAAAACATGACCAGATTAGTGTATTTCAATGTAATAAAATTGCTCATTGCCACAACTTTGTCAAAAATATAATTGTTCATCACTGTAAATTATCCAAAGATATCCTTTATTGAAAAAATGGTATGCACAAACCAGCTGTCAAAAAATATTCTTAAAACACTCCATAAAACCCTTTAGATAGTGTGTAGATTTATATATGGCACAAACAATCAAATGTAATAGAAATCAGGAATATTTTCACCTTGTGGGTACAAACAGAAGGCGTAATGATGATGTAATACTATTGTATAGGTTTGAGGATTCTGATCGCTTAAGGGCAATGAAGAGCAGAGACGGGTACTTGGGTGCAAAGTATTTATACACACACAGCAAACAATGTGAACTTAGTACACATCAAATAAACATACAAAAATAACACGACCCCAAAATATACTGCCAAGCACAGTCCTTACGAAAACAGTCCGATAAACAAATAGTCCAAAATATGTAGATCCGGATGAATGTAGTCCATAGCACAAGTCCTTGTACCGGAACAACCAGATGAATATAGTCTGTGGCAAAAAGGTCCCCACACCCGGATGACCGGGTGAGGAGTTCAAAACACAGTCTCGAGAAGGAAATGTAAACACAAGTTCCAGAGAGCAAACAGTACATAAAGTAATAACCGGGAAGTTGCTTACACACACTTAAGACGTCCGAGCCTGATGATAGCAGCGGCACTACAGGGAGCACACTGCAGGAAGCTGTAGGAAGACAAAGATCTCACAGAGCTCCAGGGAAGTAAGTGGACCAAGGAGAGCAGCTGAGCAGGAGCAGACCAGGAACCAGTATACTCAAGCAATTAATGATCACCTGAGCCAGGTCTTTATGCAAATGAGACAGGAAGAAGGGCAAACAAAACAATGATCTCCATGTTGACTGAGGGCAATATTGTCAAACGGCAGGCTGGAAAACCTGGAATACTGACAGTTGATGGGACATACGACGTAAAGATGATATCAAGTGTGGACTGACCAAAAGTCATCTATGCAATCACAGAATATAATTAAAAAGGCCCCGTCACACGCTTCAATATTGTTCACGATATCGTTGCAACGTGACCATTTTGGTGATGCTGCAGCGATGTCGTGAATGACATCATTGCGTCCGACACCTGTCAACGATCAATGATCAGTCGTTGATCGTTGATCGCAGATTTGTGAACATGTTCATAAATCTATCGATGGTCGCCCGCTGGACACACAGCATCGCTGCGTGTGACAGCGGGAGACCAGCGATCATCGAGTTCCCAGTGCCTCACAGCAAGCGCTGAGAGCTGGTATCCAAGGTAAACTGCGGGTAACTAAGCGCCGCGCGGCAATTAGTTACCTGCTGTTTACCTTGGATACCAGCGTTCTCGCTGGTCCAGATCGCTGGTGAGTCGCGCGTGCATGTGATCGCTAACAACATCGTTCATTAAATTGAAGCGTGTGACGTGGCCTTTAGAAACAGTAGGTATCCAGCAACCACTAAAATGGCTATGCCTCATGCTGCACACTCTCCAGAAGGGCCAGCACTTACTGCTTATTGCACTCCTATTATTATTTATTATTATTATTATTTATTTATATAGCGCCATTATATTCCATGGCGCTTTACATGCTAAAAAGGGCAGACTAGGACAAGTAACATAGTAACAATACAAGTAACAATAAATGTTGACAATTCGGTTGTACTGAAACAAGAGGGGAGAAATCCTGTCCACAAAGGCTCACAGTCTACGAGGGGTGGGTGGGGATACAGTTGGAGGGGGAAGTTCCAGTCGTGAGGCGGTGTGGTGGACCGGGTCTTATTGCAGGTGGTAGGCTTGGCGGAAAAGGTGGGTCTTCAGGCTTCTTTTGAAGGTTCCCAGGTAGGAGAATGTCTGTGGTGTTGTAGAGGGTAGTGGCAGTGTCTGTGTCACATATGGTTGTTATGTATGTCCTATGTGTGCTGTGCTCATGCTTTTCATTATCTCTAATTAATTTATACATGTGTTGGTAGGAAAATAATTTTTATCTTGTAAATAAAACTGTTGATGCAATATTTGTGAGATGATCGATAAGAGCAGTAATGTACAGTCATGGCCAAAAGTTTTGAGAATGACACAAAAATTATATTTTCACATGATCTGCTGCCCTCTGGTTTTAATTTGCGTTTGTCTGATGTTTATATCACATACAGAAATATAATTGCAATCATATTATGAGTACCAAAAGGTTATATTGACAGTTAGAATGAGTTAATGCAGCAAGTCAATATTTGCAGTGTTGACCCTTCTTCTTCAGGACCTCTGCAATTCTCCCTGGCATGCTCTCAATCAACTTCTGGACCAAATCCTGACTGATAGCAGTCCATTCTTGCAAAATCAATGTTTGCATTTTGGCAGAATTTGTTGTTTTTTGTTTGTCCACCTGTCAATGGGATTAAGATCTGGGGAGTTTCCGGGCCATGGACCCAAAATACCTATGTTTTGTTCCCTGAGCCATTTAGTTATCACCTTTGCTTTATGACAAGGTGCTTCATCATGCTGGAAAAGGCATTGTTGGGCGCCAAACTGCTCTTGGATGGTTGGAGAAGTTGCTCTTGGACGACATTCTGGTACCATTCTTTATTCATGGCTGTGTTTTTAGGCAAGACTGTGAGTGAGCCGATTCCCTTGGCTGAGAAGAAACCTCACACATGAATGGTTTCAGGATGCTTAACAGTTGGCATGAGTCAAGACTGGTGGTAGCGCTCACCTCTTCTTCTCCGAATAAGCTGTTTTCCAGATGTCCCAAACAATCAAAAAGGGGATTCATCAGAGAAAATGACTTTACCCCAGTCCTCAGCAGTCCACTCCCTGTACCTTTTGCAGAATATCAGTCGGTCCCTGATGTTTTTTTCTGGAGAGAAGTGGCTTCTTTGCTGCCCTTCTTGAAACCAGGCCTTGCTCAAAGAGTCTCCACCTCACAGTGCGTGCAGAAGCACTCACACCAGCCTGCTGCCATTCCTGAGCAAGCTCGGCACTGCTGGTAGTTCGATCCCGCAGCTGAAACAGTTTTAAGAAAAGGTCCTGGCGCTTGCTGGTCTTTCTTGGGCGCCCTGGAGCCTTTTTGACAACAATGGAAGCTCTCTCCTTGAAGTTCTTGATGATGCGATAGATTGTTGCCTGAGGTGCAATCTTTCTAGCTGCGATACTCTTCCCTGTTAGGCCATTTTTGTGCAGTGCAATGATGGCTGCACGTGTTTCTTTAGAGATAACCATGGTTAACTGAAGAGAAACAATGATACCAAGCACCAGCCTCCTTTTAAAGTGTCCAGTGGTGTCATTCTTACTTAATTATGACTGATTGATCGCCAGCCCTGTCCTCATCAACACCCACACCTGTGTTAATGGAACAATCACTAAAACGATGTTAGCTTCTCCTTTTAAGGCAGGACTGCAATGATGTTGAAATGTGTTTTGGGGGTTAAAGTTCATTTTCTAGGCAAATATTGACTTTGCAAGTAATTGCTGTTAAGCTGATCACTCTTTATGACATTCTGGAGTATATACAAATTGCCATTAGAAAAACTGAAGCAGTAGACTTTGTTAAAATTAATATTTGTATCATTCTCAAAACTCTTGGCCATGACTGTAGAAGGGCTAATCTATATGAGAAGACAATTAAAATTGTAGGGAATATGTACATGCTAAATGCTTCTGTAGTGATATTAGGTATTAGTATTAGAAGTGTTGAAATAGAGGTGCAAGGTTAATATGGAGAGAACTAAAAAATAATGAGAAAAGTTTTGCAAACATTTTTGAAAAAACTAGAAAACAGTTGAGTCCTGCATACAGAGACCAGGTCTTGTAGGAACCTGTTCACACCACCAGCATATTTGAAACAAAAAGCTATTGCGACAAAAAACAACAGTACACTGCAGTAAAAATATTAAAATGCAAGTGCAGTATAAAAATAGTATAACAAATACAGGGTACTTAGTTAATCCGTTTTTTTGCGCAGAAAAAGTTATTTTAAGCCACGTCACTATCTTCAAAGTGTACCCATCTCAGACGCGGTCCTAACTGTTGTATTTAAAAACCTGACTGGTGTGAATACTTACCAGAAACAGGAGCCAGCATAAACCAGTGTCTGACATGGACTGAAGGCGACGGGGCTATATGTATGCAGGGCCCAGGGAGGGGCGGGGAGACTCCATCTCTTGCATGGCAAGAGGCAATTAATTAGAAAACAGTTGAGTCCTGCATACAGAGACCAGGTCTTGTAGGAACCTGTTCACACCACCAGCATATTTGAAACAAAAAGCTATTGCGACAAAAAACAACAGTACACTGCAGTAAAAATATTAAAATGCAAGTGCAGTATAAAAATAGTATAACAAATACAGGGTACTTAGTTAATCCGTTTTTTTGCGCAGAAAAAGTTATTTTAAGCCACGTCACTATCTTCAAAGTGTACCCATCTCAGACGCGGTCCTAACTGTTGTATTTAAAAACCTGACTGGTGTGAATACTTACCAGAAACAGGAGCCAGCATAAACCAGTGTCTGACATGGACTGAAGGCGACGGGGCTATATGTATGCAGGGCCCAGGGAGGGGCGGGGAGACTCCATCTCTTGCATGGCAAGAGGCAATTAATTAGAAAACAGTTGAGTCCTGCATACAGAGACCAGGTCTTGTAGGAACCTGTTCACACCACCAGCATATTTGAAACAAAAAGCTATTGCGACAAAAAACAACAGTACACTGCAGTAAAAATATTAAAATGCAAGTGCAGTATAAAAATAGTATAACAAATACAGGGTACTTAGTTAATCCGTTTTTTTGCGCAGAAAAAGTTATTTTAAGCCACATCACTATCTTCAAAGTGTACCCATCTCAGACGCGGTCCTAACTGTTGTATTTAAAAACCTGACTGGTGTGAATACTTACCAGAAACAGGAGCCAGCATAAACCAGTGTCTGACATGGACTGAAGGCGACGGGGCTATATGTATGCAGGGCCCAGGGAGGGGCGGGGAGACTCCATCTCTTGCGTGGCAAGAGGCAATTAATTAGAAAACAGTTGAGTCCTGCATACAGAGACCAGGTCTTGTAGGAACCTGTTCACACCACCAGCATATTTGAAACAAAAAGCCCCGTCGCCTTCAGTCCATGTCAGACACTGGTTTATGCTGGCTCCTGTTTCTGGTAAGTATTCACACCAGTCAGGTTTTTAAATACAACAGTTAGGACCGCGTCTGAGATGGGTACACTTTGAAGATAGTGACGTGGCTTAAAATAACTTTTTCTGCGCAAAAAAACGGATTAACTAAGTACCCTGTATTTGTTATACTATTTTTATACTGCACTTGCATTTTAATATTTTTACTGCAGTGTACTGTTGTTTTTTGTCGCAATAGCTTTTTGTTTCAAATTTTTGAAAAAACGTAGAATTTTTCCTTTTTGGTACTGTTAATTCATTTGTCAATGCAAATCTAGTTGGGCATTTGAGCAGATATTGACCCATACCTAAAATTCTGAACAGGGCAAATAGTTTAATTAGAGAAGGTCAAAACATATTTGTTGGATCCTGGTCCTACATCAATTTTGGTCATTTATGGCAGCCAAATCAAGTAGTGTAAACTACCAGCAACATGTGCACATCTTGTGTTAACTAGGCCCTCATGACCTCATGAACCATGTGAGGGCTAGTCGCTAGTGCATACACAATTTTATGATGTGTATCCCACTGCAACGTTACGACAGTACAGGGGTCTAATAATCACAAGGGACACCTAACATTTGAGTGACAGTGGAGAAAGGTCACACGGCTCTGGTCTGGCTGCCATGTTTTTAGTAACTCTATTTTTGTTGTTCTATAGAGTCCCTTTAATTCTAAAAAAAAGTTTGGTATTGTGAAATCATAGACATTACTAGAGTGGTCTACTCACATGTATTTATGACTTACATGAAGATTTTCTCATGATAAAACTGGTCAGAAAACATCTCAGTCCTCTGGCTAATACTGTTGAATCCTAGAATAGGATTTCTTAAAAAATATTTAATATATTGGGCATTCATTTTGGTAATATTTTGTATAATTTTTCTTGTTGTGGCTTTATTTAGATATTCAAGTAACTTACAGTAAAATGTTAGTCATCCTTTTATATGCATATAATAAGTTATTGATGAGTTTGTCACAGTGTGCTCATTGTAAGAATTGTTTGACCCTCTCAGATGCTGAGAAAGTTGTCTATTTGGCAGACTGTTACGGTTCCATCTGTGAAGCTCGTCAGTTGTCCCCAATCTAGCGTTTATTATGAACAAATATATGACTGCTAGACACATTGGCTTTCATACAGATATTCAACCAACTGTTCGCAGCATGAAGATACTAATTCATACTTGTGTGATAGCAGCTTACTGAATAGTACCAAAAAGACATGCAAAAAATGCCAAATGCTACAACTGCATCTGGGTGTATTTATTCCTCAAAGGTTTGTCAGGCTTAAGTCAATCCATGGACCCCCTAAATGTAATTTTTCATCCATATATTTCAAATATGTATTTAATATACAGATTCCTCATTTGTTATAACCAATCCAAGGTCAGATTATTTTGTTGTGCCTGTTCTGAAAAATAAAAGCTGCATTGTGATTAATTCGCTAGGCTTAACTAAATAGTTTTTCTGAGAGTGTTACTATATGTAACATTACTGTAAAAAAAGAAGACCTCTCACAAGCTGGACCCCTCTAAGCTGGCCACTTCATGAAATTGTGGCTGCAGAGCTGAATAAAACATTTTTATTTTTTCATTTCTCCACTCTCTTCCAGAGCTACTAGTTTGTAAATGTTAGGTTATAATTAAAGGGAATCTGTCATATTAAAAATGAAAATGATATTTGATCTGCAGGCTGAAGAAGCTATTAATTTCCTGGTGGAAAGGTTTCAGTAAAATTTGCATTGTATTCTTTAAAGTTCCTTGTGTTTGCATGCATATAAGCCAAGTGGGGGATGAGTGACACATGTATAGGCCTAGTGGGCAGGGGCCCTCATACCTCATGCAACCGCTCCAATAAATTTTATGATGCGCAACACTCAGGCGCACAAATATCAGTTTAGTGGAATACTATAGAAAGAAGGATTCAGTGGGGTCAGAGTCACATGTATAGGCATAAGTAATGCATTTGCTCCAGTATATTTTATGCTCGACCACCCTCAAGTGGATGAAATATCAGTTTCATGAAGTATTTCCAGAACAAATAGTCAGGTGGGTCAGTTGCATGTATAGGCCTGTTGGGCAGGGGGCTCTCATAAGTAATGCAACTGCTTTAATAAATGCTATGCTCTGACACTCTCAGGTGGCACAAATATCAGTTTCATGGAAAACTACGGAAAAAATTAGTAAGGTGGGTCAGTTACATGTATAGACCTATTGGGCAGAGGGCTCGCATAAGTCATGCAACCACACCAATAAATGTTATGCTCTGCCACCATTAGGTGACACAAATATCAGTTCCATGGAGTACTACCGGAGAATTAGACAGGTGGGTCAGTCACATGTATAGATAGATCTATTGGGTAGGTGGCTCTCATAAGTCATGCACTCACTCCAGTAAATTTTATGCTCTGCCACTGTTAGGTGGCACAAATATCAGTTTCATGGAGCACTACCAAAAAATTAGACAGGTAGGTCAGTCACATGTATAGGCCTATTGGGCAGGCGGCCCTCATAAGTCATGCAACTGTTCCAGTAAATTTTATGCTCCGCCACCCTTGGGTGGCACAAGTGTTTGTTTCACAGAATACTACCGGAGAATTAGTCAGGTGGGTCAGTGACATGTATAGGCCTATTGGGCAGGCAGCCTTCATAGCTCATGCAACCACTCCAGTAAATTGTACGCTCCGCCATCCTCAGGTGGCACAAATATCAGTTTCTAGGTTATTACTGGAGAATTAGTCAGGTGGGTCAGTCACATGTATAGGCCTGGTGCTCAGAGATCACAGCTAGATTCACAAAACACACAACAAAGACACCAGAAGAAGAGCTGCCACATTTCCAAAAATTAGGACCAGATGTTAACCAAAGTAGCATCAAGTGATCCAGAATAAAACCGACCAGGAACATGCACACAGAAAATGCCAAGATAAAAAAAATGGAGTCTGACACTACTCTAACCTCTCCCTACCCCCTTGTCACGCTGGGTGTAGGGAAACACCCAGCGCTGGATGACGACAGGGGAGGGGACAGGAGTCCCTGATGCTAAGCACTAAAAGAGGGATGGTGACCCCTAGAACAACTAGCACTGACACCTGGCTCCCCTAATGTCCCTATACAGCTTCTGCAACTGTTGCCGCTAGGATACCTATTCCCTGACTGTCCCTGGACTACCACAATACAGGGATCAGAGCGGGTGATCACTATTCAGCTCGGCTAGCAACTAGAGAAACACACAAGGGAAACAAGCAAGAGGGAAGAGATACACTTAGCTTGAGATCCAAGCAGCAAACTAGAAGACTCCAGGAA
>JARQOC010001230.1:0-46187 GCA_033576535.1 Allobates femoralis
GAGCGGCCCCACGTGACGGGGCCGCTCATACAGCAGCCTCCCTCCCCCCGCCTCCTGAAGCCTCCACAGCCCCCGACACAGCCCCCCCCGTATTGACTCGTGTATAAGCCGAGGGGGAGACTTTTCAGCCCAAATTTTGGGCTGAAAAACTCGGCTTATACACGAGTATATACGGTACTTCTTACTTGTAAATCTAATGGGAACACCCATCTGTGGTGTAGGTGCAGTGGAGGAAAATGTTGACAGTAGGAGAGAATTAATCACATTTATCTAGCACTCAGATGTTTTCAGGAAACCTTCCTTTCTCAGGATCTTTGGTGTTGTTAATTAGTATTGTCATTTGTATGGAAATGAATTTCCTTGCTAATTACAAATCTAGCAGACCTTTCATTGACATAGAGCCAAGTGATGAGTTCCTGTTACAATAATCTATTGATTAATGGCCTAAAACTCAATGGTCCTCCACAACTACCCACACATACGGACATACACTAGACCTCATCTTCACCCGCCTCTGCTCCCTAATTAACCCCACAACCTCCCCTCTCCCCCTCTGTGTCCACCATCTACTTTCTCATTCTTGTCTTCCTCACCTGCCCCCCATGTCCACCAACTCGCACACCATCGTTGAAACCTCACACATCTTGACACTCACACACTCTCCAACGCCATTTTACCACTATCATCCATATCCTCACTCCACGACACATATAATGCCACAACTTTCTACAACTCTACACTCACATCAGCTGTTGATGCAGTTGCCCCACTTGCTCATGGCAGAACATGACAAATCAACAGACCACCCTGGCACACAGACACCACTAAAAAGCTGTGGCGGGTGTCTAGGGTTGCTGAGCGGCGCTGGAAGAAAACTCATTCACAAAAAGACTACACAGCATTCAAACAAGCACTTTATTATTATTATTATTATTATTATTATTATTATTATGTATTTATGTAACATTAGGATACATGGCGCTTTACAAGTGAGAGGGTAGACAAAGACAAGTGGTAAAAACGATGACAAATCAGTCATACGGGTACAATAGGGCCGAGGATCCTGTCCGCGAGTGCTCACAGTCTAGAGGGCACTTCAGAGATTCAAGTCATCATTCACCACCACTAAACAGAATTACTTCCTTACCCTCATATCCTCTTTGTCTCACAACCCCAGGCAGTTATTAAACACGTTTAACTCCCTCCTTCGCCCCCCACTGCCCCCTCCTACTTCTCATATTTCTGCAGAAGACTTTGCAACACACTTCAACAGCAAGATTGATCAGATCAGACAAGTCTTTGCTACCCAACCACCACAACCCCTATGTATACCAGACCACTCCCTCCCCCACTAACCCTCCTCCCCTCCATCACACACCTCCTCTCCAGATCACACCTCACCACCTGTACACTAGACCCCATCCCATCTCACTTTCTCCCCAACCTCACCACCACACTCATTCCAGCCCTAACTCACCTCTTCAACCTATCACTAACTTCTGGTAACTTTCCTTCTGCATTCAAACACGCAAGAATTACACCTTTCTTAAAGAAACCATCCCTCCACCGCACCTCTACATACAGCTATCAGCCCATATCCCTGCTCCTGTTCGCCTCCAAACGTCTCAAAAAGCATGTCCACACTGTAGTCTCATCCCACCTCTCATCTAACTCCCTCTTTAACAACCTTCAATCTGGCTTCCGCCCCCACTACTCCACTGAAACTACCCTGACCAAAATTACTAATGACTTACGGCCAAAGCTAACAGACAGTTCTCCATCCTTCTCCTTCTTGACCTGTCCTCTACATTTAACACAGTCGCCCACTGCCTCCTATTACAGATCCTCTCTTCCATTGGTATCACTGACCTTGCCCTCTCCGGGATTTCCTCCTACCTTTCCAACCGCACATTAAAGGCCCTGTCACACATAACGAGATCGCTAACGAGATCGCTATAGCGTCACAGACCATTGGACCCGGCGCTCCACCACCATTGGACTCGGCGCTCCACCACCACCAGAGCAGATCCAACTTACTGTCTCTCCCCACTGCCCTGTAGAATGTAAGCCCGCAAGGGCAGGGTCCTCTCCCCTCTGTATCGGTCTGTCACTGTTAGTGTGTTCATTGTATTTTTAACTTGTTTGTATGTAAAACTTTCTCATGTACAGCACCATGGAATCAATGGTGCTCTATAATAATAATAATAAAACAGGTGACTGTGAAAATAAATATGTGTTTGAGAAGGCTGCAGTCAGCTGATGCTAACCTGTGATATGTACAGGTTGGATATGCATTCTTCCTAATTTTTAGAAGTTCTATACTAGTGAATGGAGGGACCCATGTAGGCTTGGTCACGGCTCCATTTCCAGTGGTGAAGTAAGAGCCCTGTTCTTGGGTTAGATGTGAGTCTCCCCTATATTTATATATGGATAGTTTGGCCAGCAGTCAACTCGCTTTACTCTCCCATAGACAGGAGCACTTGCTCTGTTGACATTAGTCTAATGTGTATGGGAGTTTTAGGTTGGATTTATACTACATGACTTTTAGTGTGAAAATACGCACTGACACTACCTAAACCTGGCCACATGCCCACGGTGTCAGTCTGGGATGAATACAGTGTGAACGGGCACATTCTCCTTGGTGCCCCTCTAAGGCCACTCAGTTGCTTCATTTCGGGGTGTATGAGTGTAGCGAGCAGTAGCCACATAGAGGTGCGGCAAGGAGGACACTGACTACTGGAAAACTGTTTTAGCATTGTAACATTAAGCAACTGTCTTAGTAAAGTATTATAAAGGATTCTATGAAATATAATATTTCATGGAATCAGTTCAAGCGAATCCATAAAACATGACATTATCAGAGTAGGCTGAAGAATCTGGCAATCTTGTCTCTCCTGCTTGTTGTCCATGCATTTGCAATACATGTTTTGATTAGACACTGACGATAACGTTTTTCATATTTAGAAAGGGAGTTTTGTTTTTGTTGCATGGGACTTTAGAGTCTGGGATCACAGTCTTCGCCTTTCCGAGTCCCTCTTGACCAGGAAACAGACAGACATTTCAAGTTGTTTAGTCCCTTTGGAGTTGTTACTCAATAAAGGAAGTTGTTATTCGGCTAAGTATGTCTGAGGGTTATGCAGGGCTCAAGGCTTTCAGTCAAGCAGTTAAACCTTTTCAAGAAAGGAATGGCGAGGAATTAGCACACTGAAAGAAGATGCATTGTTTGTCAATCCCAAATCTTTCTCTTATTTAGCCCATTTACACGTTATTTCAGCATAAGTAGGAGAACAAAGGCCAATGAATACAAAATGGCCCACCTTCTGAGGTCCTCAATTTAACATTGAAATGTCTGAAGTCACCCTTTTACTATTGGCTTTCTTGAGTGTTGTTGCTATTTTGCTAATCAATGCAATGTGGACTAAGTTGATATAATGCATCCATATAGTTAGTAACAAAGATACTTGTGTTCAAGCCATGCCTCCTTTATCTTCTTGCTAGTTTATATGTCAAAAGCGTCACACACACTGTAATTGAGAAGCTCCAGGGTGCCAAGGCTGATATTGTTCTTTGGCCATTGGTTCATTTGATCAGTATTAGCATTTAGGTGAGGTAGAGGTCACAGAAGATGAAAAAAATTAATATATAGTGGTAAGCACATCAATTCTGCTGTACCATAATTTGTATATGTAATATTAGAAAAAAAGAGCCTGGCTTTTTTTCCCTGACATTGCGCCACATATCCTTGGGCTGTGTGTAGTTTGGTGTTTATGGGCAATAATAATAATAATGATCATGTATTGATCGAAAAAAATTGGTTTGGAGAATTTGAAAACATTTTTGGGTGAAGACCATTCTGATCATTCGTTTTTACATATAAGGACGTGGATGGTTTCTGGGCCATGACCACCTATTGAATAGTATTTACACGTCACATTATACATAAGGTTATTATTCTTTCATTGGCATATCTCATTCCTTTAAATTGTGCTAGTTAACCATTCACATAAAAACCTAGACAAAAAAGGAGTGTTTTAATGCCCCCCTGCTTACCTCTGCAATGAGTCAGGGCTCTTAACTCAATCAGGGAACAGTCTGAAGAACAAATATTTAAGTATGCTTTTATTACACCTTCATGTCATTCCCAGAAACCCTTTCCATATGTTCTCCACAAGAGCGGCTTGGTCTTTTTCTTTATTGTTGGGAATCCTATTTGAATCCGCTACCTTAATATAAAGGACACTTTGTTGACTTTGTGGTTCTGCCTGTTTAGATAGAAGGAGCGCAGACTTAAGGAATAAAGGTTAAAAGAAAAATTGGAAAGGAATAAGTAAAAACTAAAATTCCTCTTGAAGTCAGCTGATCTTTCTTCACAGGTTGTATTCACTTTTCTCTATTTTTTGACAAAACGACTTTTGGCAAGAAAGACAATAATGAAAACAAAGTAACATATGACTTTTATAGCATTCATTCATATATTATAGAGGTAGTCTTTTTTAATATTTAAACATTTTTTCTTAAGGATAGGAAAGGGGAAATGAGGGTAGATGAGCAGAGGCATTATTGATGTCCATATACCCTATCAGGACAAATCGACTTTTTATGGGGGGGGGGCTGCATTACATCAAAACTAAAAATTGGTAAGAAGTGACTTCCGAAAGTGAAAACTGAAGAGGAAGTGTACTAAGCAAACATTAAAATGTTTTCATAATGAAAATAAAAATGGAAATTAAATGCATTCTCAGACCTCCACGAATATTTGATAAATGTTGGTCAAACCCGATAATTTTTGGAGGACAAGCCAAACATCTGATGAGTATTGGGGCGTGTAGATAATCTTGGGGAACAAACTGTCAGACAGTGGTCTTCCTCTTGCTTATTATTTTGTTTTCAAGGAAAAAAAACAGCTGCCAATGACAGTGGCTTTCACTTTTCTCCCTCTTAAAAACAAACGAACACTCGGCCAAGCCAAGTGCTCATGTGTATAAGTGAGCTGGGGGAGATAGAGATCTGCCATATTGTTGACTAAGAGGTACTTCACACACTACAACATCGCTAACGATGTCGCTGAAACATCACAAGTTTTGTGACGTACCGTAACAGCGACCTCACCAACGATGTCACAGTGTGAGACACATAGCAGCGATCAGGCCCTTGCTGTGAGGTCGCTGATCGCTGCATATCGTTCAGGACCATTTTTTGGTCCTTGGTCTCCCGCTGGTCAACACGCATCGCTGCGTGTGACAGATAGAGACCAACGATCAGCGACCTCACAGGCTGGTAACCATGGTAAACAACAGGTACTAGGCAGCGCGCAGCACCTAAATACCCGATGTATACCTTGGTTACCAGCCTTCTCCGCTTCCAGGCTGGTATCCAAGGTACACAGTGGGTAACTAGGGACAGCGATGTGCTTACATACCCGCTGTGTACCTTGGATACCAGCCTGGAAGCGAAGAAGGTTGGTAATCAAGGTATGCATCGGGTAACTAGGCGCTGCCTAGATACCCATCCTTTATCATGGTTACCAGCCTGCTCCCGCTTACCGCAGTCTGTCTGAAGACAGGAGCGGGTGCTCGACATTGTGGAAAAAATGTTTGTATTCTTTCCACGATGACGTTGGTCCACTGGTCGTTGGTGTGAGTCTGCCTGTTAGACAGCTCACCAGCGACTGCATAGAGACTTTCCAGCGATCCCGGCTAGGTCGGATTGCTGGTGGAATCACTGGAAAGTCTCAGCGTGTAAAGGGGCCCTAAGAGTTATCTGATGCTGGAGTTTTACAACTTTTCAAGAAATTAACAAAATGATGATATTTTTGATAGTAATCTATCACTTTCATTCATTTTTATCTACATTGTTGCTGAATTAGAGGACAGAAAACAATGTTCAAACTACTGGAAAATCATACAATTATCACCCAATGATTTGGTTAAGTCTCCGCTTTCAGCCTTGTACTTTAAAAGTTTCCTTATATGTTATCATAGTGAAATATGGTCTCTGGAAAAAACATTAGTCTTTTATGCTGCCAACCTATGTAGTACAATGACTTCTATAAAATAGAAATATAAATGTTTAATACACTGTAAGTTTTTTATTAAATAGTTATAGTTTTATATAAATATTTCTAAAATAACAGAGCACATGTAGTTTTCTAATTTCCCCAATGAGTGAAAGGGAAGTTTGTTTTATATACAGAAATTAATCTGGAATTGATATATGGTACTCATGTATCCCTATAGAAAAATGTCATGTCAATGTGCAAGAGTAGGTAGGAACCCTTTTAATAAGATAAATGAATGGAAGTTGTAAATAACATGGAATCATGATTGGTGTAATTAGATGTACTAAGTAGCAAGAATAGGAAATGTTGGCGCATAGACAGTGTAATAATAACTCCAGGGCCCTACACGCACCCATCCTGTTGTGTTTACACTATTTTCAGCCATCTTTGATTTAGCTTCTTTGCTATGTTTGTTGATTTGATAAGCTCCATTTAAATGAGATCTTATTTTTTTTTGTAACATATTTTTATTGAGTTTTCAGTATGGTAACAAATGAATAGACCAATAAACAAATAAACAATTAAACAATCCATCCCCCCTCCCCCCAACCTCAGCCACCCTTGATTTCAGCCGAAAGCGCTAGAGTCCAGTTGAAAACATACGGCGATAAACCATGTTCATGTACAGTACTGAGTATTGACCTTGGTCCCCAGTAGACTTAGGGCCCCAAGAAAATAGGTTGTCACTCCTGGTCTGCTCCATCCGGGGTTGTAGATATCTGAAGCCCACCCAAAGACCCCTGCAGCTCTCCCAACAGATACCATGGTGATTGCACGAATGGAAGAACCACCGCTCGAAGCTCAGTAGGAGAGAGCTTGGATAGTATAAACCCTCTCCATGTTTCAAAGAACTTCCCTGTCAGTGCGTTTTTATCTCTCGCAGCTTCTAAGCTTTCTATATGCATTACAGCCTTCAAATCCTTGAGTATGCCTGACATACTTGGGACGTGCTCTGAGAGCCAGTTGCGGAGAAGCAATCGTTTGGTGACCATTGCCAGTATATGAAGTATTCGGGCAGATTTGCCATTCCATACCCCAGACACCGGGAAATGGAGAAGCCAGGCCAACATGTCCATTGTGACATGTGTGCTTGTGATCTCCCTCGCCAGGGTTTCAACCCGCTTCCACAATTTCTGTACTTCTCCACACATCCATAAACCATGCACCATATCTGTTTTTGACTGGCCACATTTCGGGCAATTTTGTTGCCTGTCTGGAAATCCTGCAGTTGGAGGCAAAGTAAAACCATATATTGCCCTATGAATGATTCTATATTGCACATCTCTCCATCTTTCGTTAATTATATTCTTCCTCATGACCTCCCATCCTCTTCTAATCACATCTCCAATATCAGATCTTGGTATATACTTGGACCACCCGCTAAATGTGGTGTCTTCCCTCATTGCTAAGGTCGTTTCCCTCAGGCTGTTATAGATGTACGACACATTAATGGTCAAAGGGTCTGATCCCAACCAGTCATCCCATAACGAGGGTCTGCATTCCTGGGAAACATTATGTAGATGGCGTAAAACATGGTGATGCAACTGCCTGTATTGTATGATGTGGAAAGGGCCCAACTGGAATTTCTCCAGGACCTCTGATTCCGTCATCCACCGCCTATCTGGTTTGTGGATGAGGTCTCCCAGTGTTCGAACCCCCTTCTCTAACCAAGCTGCAAATAAGGCATTTTCTCTGCCCAAGCTAAACCCTACGTGTCTCCAAGGGTTAAGATATTTCGACGTTTTCCACGCCATCATCAACTTCTTTCTAACCGCTTTCCAGCACATGGCCGTGTCCCTATAGATGATTGTGTTCTTTAAGGACTTGGGCACATTGGACCATGATGAATGTAGTAAACTAGCCGGTTCCCAGGGTCTACACATCGCAGCCTCGGCTGTATAATTAGAGTATCTGCTAGTCCCTCTGAGCCAGTCAATAACATGGCGCAGTAGGCAAGCTAAGTTATAGCCCCTGACATCCGGGAAGTTCAGTCCCCCTCTCGTTTCGGGAGCATCAGGGTACGACTGGCTATCCTGGCCCTTTTTCCCCTCCAGAGAAAGTTGGAGAACGCTGCGCTGAGTTTATGAACGTCTGCTTTCTTAAGCAACAGTGGTATAGTTTGCAGCGGATACATAAGTCTGGCGAAACTAACCATTTTAATTAGATGGCACCTTCCCAGAAGAGTCAACGGCAGACCTCTCCACCTCTCCAATTCTCGAGTTATTTTAGTAATTAATGGGGTGAAGTTCAGGTAATATATAAGATTTGTGTTGCTGCTAAGAATGATACCCAGATATTTTATGTGATGAGACTTTACTCGGATACCCTCCATCTCTCCCGCTGGTCCACCCCCCTCTCTCCCTGGTCTGTGATGTGGTGTCCCTAGACGTAGTATCTCACATTTAGCCTTGTTGAGCCTAAAGCCCGAAAATGTTTCAAAGGTATGAAGATGTTGAAGTAGTGTACCTAAGTCTCTTTCCGGTCTATTCATATATATAATGACGTCATCTGCAAATAGTGCTGATTTCAACACTACCCCTCCCACATCAATACCCTCATGTGAACTAGAACCATTCAAGTATCGTGCTAGAGGTTCAATGGCCAAATTGAAGAGCAAGGGCGAAAGAGGGCATCCCTGTCTTGTCCCCCTCTCCAGAGGGAAGGGAGCGGACAAAAAGCCGGGGTGCATATTCTTGCGCTCGGGTTCTCATATAATATCCTTAAAAATGTCCTGAATGCCCCCTGTAAACCTATCTTATCCAGGACTAAGTGCAGCCACGGCAAATTGACACTGTCGAACGCCTTTTCGGCGTCCAACAGTACCAACGCCGGACGGTCAGAATGTAAATTCTCACGATGACTCACGGTATCCAATACCAGCATGGTTTGTCTGATATTGCCCACCGCCGATCTGCCCCTGACAAATCCCGCCTGTTGAGGGTCAATAAGAGATGGAAGTAGTCCTGCCAGGCGATCTGCCATTATTTTGGCCATAATCTTTAGATCCTGATTAATCAGGGAGATGGGGCGATAGCTGGACGGGTCAGGTGAGCCCACGTTACCTTTCGGCAGTAGCTTAATATGTGCTGTGTTAGTGTAATTCGAGATACTATCACCCGCGAGAATGCCGTTGAATAGAGAGACTAGGCATGGGGCCACCTTGTCACACAGAGATTTGTAGTAGTCTCCAGTGAAACCATCTGGACCCGGTGCCTTATGAGCACCAAGGTTCTTGATGGTCGCTTGAACTTCAGTTAGAGATATCTCAGCGTTCAAGCTAGCCAAGTCATCTTCTGTGAGACCAGGCAAGGTGACCCTCTCAAGCCACTCCCTTCCCGCCTCCATCTCATGGTGCCCCGGGCCCTGCTTATACAGTTTAGCAAAGAATTCCCCTAAATGAGAGTTGATGTCTTTTGGGTCATGTAGTGTATTTCCTTCAAAATCTAATAAAGAGGTAAATGTCGTGGGCTTAGTTTTGCCTCTGGCCAAGTTAGCCAATATCCTCCCCGCCTTGTCGCCAAATCTATAGAGATCCACCTCCCATTGATCTTTACTCCACATTTCTCTCCGTTTAGCCCATACATCAAATTCCCTCTTAGCTCCCAGCCATTCCTCTTTCGATGTCGGTGAAGGATTGTTTTGAAATTCCTTATGTGCATCTCTCACTTTGTTGCTGGCTAATTGAAACTGAGTAAATGTTCTTTTCTTTTGAGTGCTAGTATAAGCCAATATTTTCCCCCTCATCACCGCTTTGCTCGTCTCCCAATATAGTTTAGGATCTGTCACATGGGTTGCGTTGTTAAGAGCGAAGTCAGACCACCACTCCCCCAAGAGTCTGTCAAAGTTACTGTCCTTTCTCAAGTAAGATGGGAAGCGCCATATAAAGTCAGAACCCCTTGGATGCTCATCACGTATTTCCATTACCACAGGGTTGTGATCAGAGATAACCATAGGTTCAATGTTTATTTTGACCACTCTAGATAGCAATTGATTGCTGATCAGAAATAGATCTAAGCGTGACCACGACCCGTGGGCATGGGAGAAGTGAGTAAATTCTTGTTCAGTGGGGTGGTGCAATCGCCACACATCATGTAGGGCCAGTCCCTCAGCTAGTGTCTGCAGCAAGCCTGACGTCTGCCCATCTAGATTAGAACCGGTCACCGTCTTTTCACTTCGTCGGTCAGCGCCTTCAAAGAACACTGAATTGAAGTCTCCCCCCACTATCCTAAGGTGCTCTGTGTCCTCTAATAGTTTTACCTGTAGTTGGGAGAAAAAAGCATCTTGTGACTGGTTGGGAGCATATATATTAGTAACACTAAACCGCCCAGTCGGGCTATCTATAACCAATCGCACATATCTACCTTCATCATCTTTGGTCTCGGAGACTATAGTGTAAGGGAAATTTTTATGAATCAGTACCAGTACTCCCGCCTTCCTCCCTATTGCTCCTGATCCATATACCGCCCCACCCAGAGTCTATGCATCCTAAAAAGTTCCGTATCTTGGAGATGTGTCTCCTGAAGTAGAGCAATGTCCACTTTCAACCTCTTAAGATGATTAAGTATCATGGAACGTTTCTCCGGTGACCTAAGGCCCTTAACGTTCCAGGACAGTAGATTAACCATTATCAATTGTCATTGGGTGGGTCATAGTAAACGCCATCGTGTTTCGAGAGGACTCCATCCATACAACACATAACAAACAGAGTATATACAGTGGCTGAAACTTCAAGATAACCCAAACCTTATAACCCCAACAGCTTTTTAACAGGTGGCTAAGAGGCCACATCCCAACCCCCGTACCCACATAAAACCCCCTTCTCACCCGACTTTTCCCAAACCAACAGTTCCCCAAATACAAGTTATGGACTTCCATATTCTGAAGGGCGCTCTCCTTTTCAGCTCCCGCCCTGTGACTCCAGTATGCAGGAAGATAAGTAATACCGTGCACTAAAGTCTATTATCACATATCGTCAGTGTTATACCGTATCATATCGTACCCCCCGCATCTGGCGAGGCGTCCGGGTTGAACGCCACTAAACCGTCCAGGCCAGGGCTTGGGTTTAGGAGATCTGACAACAATCATCTCCGGTATAAAAGTATTGAAAAAATAGTAAAAGAAAAAGGGAAAAAAAAATCACCAAATCAGGACTCCTCTCGATTGTCCTCCACTAGTGATCCATTTGTCCCTGAAGGGCGCCTTCTCCCTTCACTACCATCACGTCGCACAGTCCTTTGCTCCTTCGGTGAGTTAGATCCCGGACTTCCCCTCCCAGCCGACCAGCGAGGAGAGTCCTCTCTAGCCGTTGGGGTCCCTGGGCGAAGATCCTCATTGTCTCTCCGGGCTCCTGAATGTCGGCTCCGTTGTCCTCCGTCATGACTTCCCACCGGGCTCCGTTGTGTCAGGCTCCTGATGGCCTCCCCCGGGCTGTGGTGCACCCTGATGGAAACGTCCGGACCCCTGTACTTTAATACGGCTGGATATAGTAGCTGAAAGCGTATATTGCGCTTGTAAAGTATACTGCATGCTTCCCCAAAGGCTCTCCGTTTCTTTGCCACTTCAGGAGAGTAATCACCAAATAGCAGAACCTTATGTCCACGAAGTATCAGTGGGGCCCTCGAGCTCTTATATGCGCGCAGAAGGTTTTCCTTGTCCCTGTAGTTTAAGTAGCGAGCAATAGCCTGTCGCGGCTTCACTTTCTCTTGGGCCGCTGTGCTCGCTTTGGCGGGACGGTCTGGTGGGGGACCTATCCGGTGTGCCCTTTCCACCATACAGGAGCCCCTACTTCCGAGAATCTGGGGGAGTTCAGTCTCAAAGATATCTAGCAGGGCCGTGGGGGTGATGGACTCAGGGAGCCCTATCAGTCGCAGGTTGTTCCGGCGAGACCGGTTCTCCAGGTCCTCCAATTTATTAATTGTGCGTTCTTCCCTATCCTTGTATTCTGAGACTTGTTGTTCCAGCCATGTCATCCTGTCTTCAGCATCTGACACTCTCTGCTCCAGTGCTGTTATTCTGGCCTCTTGAGCTGCAGACTCCTCTCTAATGTCAGTGAGGGAATCTTGCAGCAGCTCCTGCACTAAAGCCCTGAAAGTCTGCTTCAGCTCTCCCACCAACTGTGCTGAGACTTCTGTGGCCAGCAACTTATAGTCAGTGGTGTGTTCAGGATTCAGCCCCTCCGCCTGCTCCTTAGTCTCACCTCTCCCACTGCTGCTCCGGCCAGGATGGACACCGGGATCTTTCCCCTGCGAACGGGGCTGTTGTTTACACGCCGCCTCCTTGCCCCTGCTTCCTACTCCGCTCTGCGCCATCTTGGAGGGGGGCCCGGAGTTTCTCGTCGCCATCCCCGCCGTTACCCGCCTGGTGCCGGTGCTCCGGAGCCACCGATGCATGCAGGGGTAGTATGAGAATAGGGGAGCGTGACTCCGGTAGCGTTTGGCGGCGGATTCTCGCCTTTGAATCGGGTGTGGAGTCTCGGGCTCTGGGAGCTCAGTCCCTTCCTCCCTCTCCCATCAGGCCGGAAACCGGAAGTAATGAGATCTTATTATAAAGGTGTTTGTATATAGTTGGAGCATGATCAAAAATGCACTTTGCTGATGCTATCCATGTGCAAGCATCTATGCCTATTCAATATGAGTAATGGGAAGTATCCAGTAAGCACAACAAAGAGCAATGTTTTTAATCAGGAAATGTTATAATAATTTTATACACAAATAATAAAGAATTCCTTGATGTTGTTAATGGACATGGATGTGGTGTATTTTTTTTTTTATAATTGCAGGCAATCCCTCAATTAATTCTATGCAAATTTAAGAACTTAATATGCACTCACAAGAAACCAATATATTGGCAATCCAACAAAGGTACAGGAACCAGAAATGAGAAAGAATTTTAACGGACCATATAAAACTGTTTGCTGAATATTTTCTTTAGGGTGATGGTTATATTTGCCGACTCCCCTATACATACAAATGCTCTGCCGATCATTCATGTATTCTCTGAGAAGAGAGTAGAGCAAGTGACCCCCCATGCACAATATATCAGAAGCGCTCATTCTGTCAAGTGCTCCAGAGATATCTACAAAAGAGCCTATGGCAGACTCCACTGCTTGCGACTTATCACTACGAAAGTCTGAAATTGGACATGCCAGATCTTCATCTCCTTCAATCTCATCAGAGAGAGTTAGGACGCCCCCATACACATAACTGTTGTCAGTGTTTGATATCTACAGGTTCAATCGAAATTAGTCTAAGTCTGGCTTCACACCACGGTTTTTGCCATCCTGTTCTGTTTGTTTTTAAAAGAACAGAACAGGATCGTTTTTAGCCTCCTATGTATGCCTATGGTGCCTGATTGGTCATAAATGACCATCCAGTTTTGTGAATTCAGTCACGGATTCGTTTCTGTCTTGTTTTTTCCGGCCCCAAAATCGGAATCTGCTCCAATTTTGGGCTCTGGTGAAAAAATCGGACTAAACCGGACATAAACGAATATGGGACGATCCGGCGTCTATAACATGGGAGTCTATGGGCACTGGATCCAGGAAAAAAATCTGATCATTTCCCGAATCCGGTTTTAGTGTACTGAGCATTCTCAGTACACTAAAACTGCTCTGTTCCCGTAATTTCACTTTAGCAGTGTACTTACACTGCTAAAGTGAAATTAAATAAAGGAATGCTTTAAAAAAAAATAAAAAAATGCTCACCTGTCTGCCTTGTGTCTAGCGATGCAACCACCTTCAATGGCTAAAAGACCTTAGGCTAGGGTCACACTTGGAGGGTGACCCACGTTTCCTGGATCCGCTAAACGCATAGCAAAGCCTGCTGTAACGGCCACATCCAAAGTAAATTACGGGTCACTATGGAGCAGCGTTGCCGGGCAGAGAGCGATGTTAACGCTAGCCGTTACAGCAGGCTTTGCTATGCGATTAGCAGATCCGGTAAACGTGGGTCACCCTCCAAGTGTGACCCTAGGCTTACTCAGCTGACCGGGGTGGGCGGGACAACCAGATCAGCTGATGGGTCACATGACTGCATCAGCGCAGTTTAAATTGCCCGTCCGCCAAAACTGATCAGTTTTGGCAGGCGATTTAAACCGCGCTGATCCAGTCATGTGACCCATCAGCTGATCGGGTTGCCCTGCCCCTTCCTGGTCAGTTTATTAAGTTCCTTTAGCCATCGGATTTGGATGCATCACGGGACACACAGTGGACAGGTGACCATTTATTTTTTCTATTTTTAATCATTCCTTTATTTAATTTCACTTTAGCAGTGTATGTAGATACATTGCTTAAGTGAAAGTGAACAGCGCCGACACCACTTGCCTATGCTTTGCAGGCTCGGGCTTCCCCCAGCTCTTTCTGTGTCCGGATTTGTCAAAATCCCAGATCCGGATACAGAAATGGCATCCGGAGTTTACAATCCAGGCCTGTCCATTCCTGTCCGTGGGGTCCTGCAAAATACAGGATCCCACGGACAGGAACAAAACCATAGATGGAAGCAAGCTTACTGTGTATGAGGGACTTAAGCCACTGCCAGACGCATCTAGTAGTAGATTGTCTTTCTTGTGAACAAAAGGATTGGACATTTCAGTTCACATAACCTGATCATTAAGTGTGATTAGTTAATGAAGACAAAATGTAGGGGCGACTCTTAAATTGGTCATATGGAATCCTCTTTCTTCATGACAAACTATCAATATTATAATGGTTGAATCTACCTTTCTGAAGATGCACTCATCAGCTGTCTGAAGGGCACAATGCTGCATTATCCAGCACACTAGAGGGTGCGCAGATACAACGTGTTATTGCCCAGCACACTAGATGGTGCGCAGATACAATGCTGCATTACCCAGCACACTAGATGTCGTGCAGGTAGATAGGGCTGTTTTAACAATTGAAGAAGTTGCAGTTCACTTATAGCTTCTTCCATCAGCAGATAGAGCAGATTGACTGCAGTGTGGAGTCGGATCCCCACCAATCCTTTAAATCCTCTTTAACCTTTCCTTCCATTTTCAGACTTCTTATTCTGCAGACATGCTAGTCCATACATTTGGGCATATGAGCATGTAAATATTTTGTTCAGCTCTCTCTTGCTTGTGCATGTCTCTGTGGATTTTTACTTTTGGTTACAATGTAATATCCCATCCTCCTGCATTGTCATTAACATAATATATTTTGGTGATGGTTAATCAGTAATCTCATTCCAAACATTTTCTAAAACCAACAATTAACCATGTAAACTCCAGCTGGGTAAGAAAGGGGAAAAAAGTGGTGTATATTACCTGTCCCATCTTTGTCCTTTGTTTGAGGTTAAGAGGGAGGTAGTCTGCTGGTTTATGTGAGGTCAGCCACTGGTTAAAAGAGAAAACAAAGAGCTTGTCTTAGGTTTCAGAGAAAAGGTTCAGAAGCGATCAGCTATCTTGTAAAATAGAATCGGCTTTAAACTGTGCAATAAACTTGAAAAGTGCAGTGCAAACCGATACTGCAACACTTCAATCAGCCATTCATGTCTTGCTTCTCAAATGTAGGTAAAATACATGGACTGAAGGGAAGTACACTGTGCCTTTAATGACTTAGCAGTGTCTGTCTGTCTGTTTGTCTATCTATCTAAAGTAAAAAATTAGAACAGCGCCAAAAATTCCTCTATTGTTGTGCAAAGCTTTTTCCAGTCACCCATCCAAGTGATCCTTTTGATATGATGAAAAAACACCACAAACATTGAACAAATGTGGACTTTAATGCCCAATGGCATGGCGACATTTTGGATTTAGAATCCTTTCTCAAGCAGTGAACAAGTGACATTTGTTCACTGCTTGAGAAAGGATTCTATATCCGAAACGACGCGATGCCATTGGGCATTAAAGTCCACATTTGTTCAATGTTTGTGGTGCTTTTTCATTTTTTTTTTCAGCATATCTATCTATCTATCTATCTATCTATCTATCTATCTATCTATCTATCATGGAAAAAAGGAAACAGCACAAACTTCTTTTCCAGCTTGGGTGCAATACTTCCTGATTAATGCAGTGTTCCCCTGCATACCAAACAAGTTCCAAACAACATGCAGCACTCCAGTATAGGTGAAACAATGGACAGGTTTACTTCAGCCCTCTGTGGTGCGACATTTCAACCCAACAACCTGTTCGGTTGAAACATCGCGGCACAGAGGGCTGAAGTAAACCTGTCCCTTGTTTCACCTATACTGGAGTGCTGCCTGTTTTTTGGAACGTATCTATCTATCTATCTATCTATCTATCTATCTAAGGGCCGCTTTACACACACCAACTTCTGTGACCAACTTCTGAACAGATCTCTGGTTGCAGTGAAATCATGGACACATTGTTCCATTTTGTGGCTGTGTACAAATGTAACAATGTGTCCATGATTTCAGTGCAACCAGAGATCTGTTCAGAAGTTGGACACAGAAGTTGGTGTGTGTAAAGCGGCCCTCAGAAATAGATGGAGCAGCAATGCCGTTTTGGATGCAGTTCAGCTTTGCCTTTAACTTAGCTTCAGATATATAGTATAAAATAGCTGCAGCACTCCAGATAGATGATGTAATCTGCCTTTATTCTGGCATCATATACAGGGATTGGCTACGTTTCGGGCTCCCTCGCCCTTCTTCCAGCCTTCCAGAAGAAGGACAAGGGAGCCCGAAACTTAGCCATACTCTGTATATGATGCCAGAATAAAGGCAGATTACATCATCTATCTGGAGTGCTGCAGCTATTTTTATTCTTTCTATCTATCTATCTATCTATCTATTATTATTATTATTATTATTATTATTATTATTTATTTATATAGCGCCATTAGGTTCCATGGCGCTTTACATGAGGTTGAGGGAGACAAGAACAAGTACACTAAATCTAGGCGATCAGGACGTACAGGTACAGGAGGGGCAGGGACCCTGTCCACGAGGGCTCACAGTCTATGAGGGGTGGGTTAGGATACAGTAGGATGGGGGAATGTCAGGTATGGGGCGGTCGCCTGGGTCTCATGGCAGGTTGTAGGCTTGACGGAACAAGTGAGTCTTCAGGTGACACTTGAAGCTACTCAGGGTAGGAGAGTGTCTGACGTGTTCGGGTAGGGAGTTCCAGAGTAAGGCAGATGCCCGGGAGAAGTCCTGGACTCGGTTGTGCGAAGAGGTGATGAGGGGGGAGCAGAGGAGGAGTTCTTGGGAGGAGCGGAGGTTGCGTGAGGGTAGGTATCGGGAGACCAGGTCGGAGATGTATGGTGGAGCCAGGTTGTGTATGGCTTTGTACGCCATGGTTAGTGTTTTGAATTGGGATCTCTTGGAGACGGGGAGCCAGTGAAGGGCTTGGCAGAGAGGGGAGACAGGGGAGTAGCGGGAGGACATATAGATGAGTCGGGCAGCGGAGTTGAGGATAGACTGGAGAGGTGTGAGGGAGTTAGCCGGGAGGCCATTGAGAAGGAGGTTGCAGTAGTCAAGGCGGGAGATGATAAGAGCATGGATGAGTGTTTTAGCGGTGTCGTGGGTGAGGAAGGAGCGGATCCGTGAGATGTTCTTGAGCTGGAGCCGGAGGGATGTGGTGAGGGCCTCGATGTGGGGTTTGAAGGATAGGGAGGAGTCAAGGATTACCCCGAGGCACTTGGCTTGGGGTACTGGGGAGAGGGCACAGTCGTTGATGCAGATGGATAGGTTGGGAGGTGGGGTGGAATTTCTTGGGGGGAAGACTATGAATTCAGTTTTGTCCATGTTGAGTTTAAGGAAGCGAGCAGAGAAGAAGGATGAGATGGCGGAAAGGCATTGAGGGATTTTCGAGAGTAGGGAGGCGATGTCAGGGCCGGACAGGTAGATTTGGGTGTCGTCGGCGTAGAGGTGGTACTGGAGGCCATGGGACTCGATGAGTTGCCCTAGGCCGAGAGTGTAAATGGAGAAAAGTAGGGGTCCCAGGACCGAACCTTGGGGGACTCCGACAGAAAGGGGGTAGGGTGAGGAGGAGGTGTGGGAGTGGGAGACGCTGAAGGTCCGGTCTGCTAGGTATGAGGAGATCCAGGAGAGGGCAAGGTGGGTGATGCCAAGGGATTCCAGGATCCGGAGAAGAAGGGAGTGGTCAACCGTGTCGAAGGCGGCAGACAGGTCAAGGAGTAGCAGGATGGAGTAGTAGTGTTTGTTCTTGGCGGTCAGTAGGTCGTTGGTGACTTTGGTCAGGGCTGTTTCGGTGGAATGGAGGGGTCGGAAGCCGGACTGTAGGCGGTCAAAGTGGGAGCACGAGGAGAGGTGAGAGGACAGTTCGGAGTGGACGTGCTGTTCAAGTAGCTTAGAGGCGAATGGGAGAAGAGATATGGGGCGATAGTTAGAGACAGAGGTAGGGTCAAGTGAGGGTTTTTTTAGGATGGGCGTGATTAGGGCGTGTTTGAAGGCCGAGGGGAAGGTACCAGTGCTAAGTGAAAGGTTAAAGAGGTGGGTGAGGGCTGGGATGAAAATGGAGGTGTGGTTGGGAATGAGGTGGGATGGGAGCGGGTCGTGGGCGCTGGTGGTGAGGTGTGATTTTGACAGGAGGGAGGAGAGTTGGTCTTCAATTATGGGGGGGAAGTGGCTGATGGAGGAGGAGGGCAGTGTAGGTGGGAAGGGGAGGTGTGGGGATAGTGGACCGAAGCTGCTTCTGATCTTGTCGATCTTCTCCTTGAAGAAGGTCGCAAAGTCTTCAGCAGAGATGAGGGGAGAAGGGGGGGGAGCAGGTGGGCGAAGTAAGGAGTTGAAAGTTTTGAAGAGCTGCTTGGGGTTGCGGGACAGAGAGGTTATAAGGGATGAGAAGAAGGCTTGCTTGGCGGTAGTGAGTGCCGTCTTGAAGTCAGTGATGGATTGCTTGAACAGAGCAAAGTGCTCGGGGGTGTGAGACTTTTTCCATCTCCTCTCGGCGACTCTGGACGCCCGTCTCAGGTTTTTAGTGAGGGTGGTGTGCCAGGGTTGCCTGTTAATGCGTGGAGCATGGAGAGTGAGGGGGGCGGCTAGGTCGAGAGCGTTCGTTATGGTGGTGTTGTATAGGGTGGTGGCAATGTCAATGTTGTCAGCGCAGGGTAGGTCGGTGAGAGGGAGGAGTGATTCAGAGAATAAAGGAAGATCAAGATCTTTTAGGTTTCGGCGAGGGTGATCAAGTTTGCGGAGAGGGGGTAGTGTGGCAGGGGAGGAGAGGGCGGAGAAGGTCAAGAGATGGTGGTCGGACAGTGTGAGTACCGAGGTTGTGAGGTTAGAGAGGGAGCAAAGGCGGGTAAAGATGAGGTCAAGCGTGTGGCCTTGTTCGTGGGTGGGAGAGGAGGACCATTGGGAGAGCCCTATCTATCTATCTATCTCATAAGGCATGCTTAAATGCGGATGAGGCTGTATAGAACATATGATACAAATAACAAAAAAATTAACAGTGTATGTATACTGTATTAGGCTGCCTTCACACTTGTGCAGCGCACCAAACGCTTGCGCACATGCGTTCCTATGTTTAACATGGGAACGCATGCGCCTGTGTATGGCTGCGTTTGGCCGCATTTGCGTTTGGATGCGCATAATTTATACGCCCTCCGACCGCACTCCAAACGCAGCATGCAGCATTTTTTTGTGCATTCGCGGCACTTGTTTTATCCGCAAGCGCACAAAAAATGCATGGATCTCAATGGATCCGCAGTGTCTTCTGCATGACACCGCAGGAGAACGCTGCGGATCTCATTGAAATCTCTACCGGCAGCCACCGGAAGATCATGCAGAGCCACAGCTGATCTCCCGCCAGTGTCAGCGGGGAGAAACAGCTGATCTGACAGCTGTTTAAATCTCCCGCACTGACACCAAATAGGGGACGTCGGCAAAGGTAACATGAAAAAGGAAGAGAATGGCATTAACAATACCAGTATAAATTAAACAATACATTTTATGGATTTTGCCTACAATTATCTAGTTTCTTTGTTCACCTTAATCAATTCCCTAATTAATAACATTGTAACAAGCAAAATAACCTTGGGCATTGGTGGATCTTGACAATTGCAGTAGTATTTGCCATAAAAGTCATGTCTATAAGGACAGCCAATTTGGGAACCAGGCATCAGATAACTGATCACCTGTCATCTTTAATCTTTTTTCCATATGTAATAGTCATTTAATATTAAATTTCATCTTAAAGGGAACCTGTCACCCCAAATAACCTTTCTAACCTATTACCTGTCCCTGCAGCCTTACAATACATTCTAACACATCCCTGTCTCACCTTTTTTTTACTAATCTACGAGTACAATAATGTAGTTAGCAAACTTACAAAATTCTTGTCAGAGGGGCGTTCCTCCAAGCCATTTTGACCGGTAGGCGGGTCCCCTGTGCTGCGCTACCCCTGCCTTGTTGCTCTAATACACCCTAATGGGAGTCATTATACAAATGCAGAGCTCGGGCACAATTTCAATATCGCGCCCGCAACGTCACCCCTGCGACGCGATCATGTGACGCCGGGACGCGTCACTTCCGGTCGCAAGTCTCAGAGGCAGACTTCGCGCATGCGCAGATTGCATGCTGAAGTCTGCCTGTGTGCGACCGGAAGTGACGCGGCGATCCTGGCGTCACATGACCGCGTCACAGCGGTGACGTTGCGGGCGCGATATTTAAATCGTGCCCGCGCTCTGCATTTGTATAATGACGCCCATTAGGACGTATTAGAGCAACGAGGCCGGGGTAGCGCGGCACAGGGGACCCGCCTACCGGTCAAAATGGCTTGGAGGAACGCTCCCTGACAAGAATTTCGTAAGTTTGCTAACTACATTATTGTACTCATAGATTAGTAAAAAAGGTGAGACAGGGATGTGTTAGAATGTATTGTAAGGCTGCAGGGGCAGGTATTAATAGGTTAGAAAGGTTATTTGGGGTGACAGGTTCCCTTGAATGATCATGAATGGCGTCCGATTTTAGTACAAAATCTACTATGGATGTTGTGCATCTTCCGTCTTCATGGAAGGAAATTGCTGAAAGCCACATTTGATTACAGACGAGTCTTTCTTATCTGTTGTGTGACATATCCTTATTTCACCTAATGACCCTGATCTTTCCCTTTTTTTTTGACTAGGATAGAAATTTTTTAAAATAACAAAATTTCATCTTACACTCAGTAAGAAATTCCCCTTTGGTATACTTGCCACACACACTAATGTCAGCAGATAGACTGAATATTAAACCTTCCCTGCAGTAGTCTGTATAGCAGACCACCCAGTTTGCCTGTTAGACGACATTATATTTTGGTGTAAAGTAAAGCTGTGGAAAAGTGAAGTACATTTCGCACTTGGTTAAGATTTGATGAGTCTTCCTCTGCAAAAGGATTTCCAACGAGGTTCAATTTCGGCCAAAAATGACTGATAAATCTGGCAGTCGTCATTTAGCTGTGTGACTGGAATACAAATTAGAGAAATCCCAGCATTAGTCTGTTACCTGCATTAGGAGAGAATAAAATGTAGTGTCTAGGATTGCAGTGGGTAAGTAGCTGTAAATGACATGTATACGAGCCTTCAGCATCATGTAGGAGGAGGAAATTGACAATAATATCTATTGCTGTAATTCTACCTTGGATATACCTTTTTAGTAAGCATTTTCCAAGGCACAATTCATTACTGTAGGTATTAGTAAAACATCTTTACTTCTTTGTATAGTTCAAGTAATGGAAAAACAAGACCTAACAATAGAACGTTTTGGGAGAAGCTCAGGTCAAATGTAAGTATTGGTACGAGGCAGTAAATGTTTCCATTGAGGACGTAGGTAAAGTTGTGTATGTGGCATATATGACATATACCGTATACATCCCACAGGATTTAATTTGGACAAGTGTAAATGATTCTGGGGAGCATTACTTATATGTGGTGGAAATATATTGCAGTCACTCTATTAGAATCGAAGTTGGATATGGACCACTAAGTCGTTGAAGCTCATAGCTCTGGATATATTCTGTACGTGCTACATATCATTTGTTTTATTGTCTTCCTGCCAATTGCCTGCAAATGCTGTGTCCTCCTGGAGAGTGGATTTTGGCATTCTGACAGATGACCCATCATCATTTCACATTTTCCTCAAAACCACTTGTGGTATATAAATATAGGTTTAAATATGAGGGCACTAAAAGGAATCCTACAAAAGCTACCATATTAGGTAGTGTAGATGAGGAAGGCACATTGCTTGGGTATGGCAAGGTTACCTCTTACTCCTTGTAAAATATGGATTCATGTCTTAAAGGGAACCAACCACCCCCAATGACCCCCCCGGACTATTAATATCAGTCCCTACACACAGCACATACATGTGCTGCACTGTTTTTTGCTAAATAAACTGTTTTTTAAAACTAAAGATAATGATTTTTAAAGTTTAAAACGGAACGACGGTTGGGCGGGACTTATCTGTGGAAACCGCCGAGATCTGATGTCAATCATCTTCCCTGTCTCCCCTCGCAGCATTGAAGTTCAGCCCTTTGTGCAGCGTCACAGCCCTGTGCACGGGCTCGCATGCCCGTGCACACGTCATCATCTACAGCCGGGAAGCGAGCGCGCGCTCTGTCTTCCTGCGCTCGGCTATGGAAGACAGAGCGCGCGCTCGCTTCCCGGCTGTAGATGATGACGTGTGCACGGGCATGCGAGCCCGTGCACAGGGCTGTGACGCTGCACAAAGGGCTGAACTTCAATGCTGCGAGGGGAGACAGGGAAGATGATTGACATCAGATCTCGGCGGTTTCCACAGATAAGTCCCGCCCAACCGTCGTTCCGTTTTAAACTTTAAAAATCATTATCTTTAGTTTTAAAAAACAGTTTATTTAGCAAAAAACAGTGCAGCACATGTATGTGCTGTGTGTAGGGACTGATATTAATAGTCCGGGGGGGTCATTGGGGGTGGTTGGTTCCCTTTAAAAGACATGATACTTATTGGCAGATTAAGCATACATCATGTACCTGTGAGGAGTCATAATTCCTATATTCCACCAATACTGCAAGTTCTGTTACTATCAGTCTTCACTGGCACACTACCGTAGGGTCCATAGCGTCTTCTGTTTTTATGTGGCTGACAGCACATACTGAGTCGAAAAAAGATAGGTAACTTTTCTACCTTTCTTTTCAAAGGTGGCCAACCTCCATCAATCCCCTCCACTCCGATGTTGCCGAACTGGGATAGGAAGTGATGATGTTTTGTCTAGTCATCTGATAAGCTGCAGGGTCATCACTACTCTTTTCTATGCCTTCTAGATGAGGTTTTGGTGGCCACTTTACTATCAGTGATCAGGACTCATGTCATTAGGGAAGTTGGCTACTTACCTTTGCTGAATGAATAGTTTTCTAGGATAGATGAAACTGAATATGAGTAAATGAGGTAGTACATAAATATACCGTATTTGCCGGCGTATAAGGCGAGTTTTTAACCCCTAAAATTCTCCTCCCAAGTCGGGGGTCGCCTTATACGCCGGGTCAGGCGGGGTACTGAGGAAAAAAATGCCGGCATCGGTCCGCCGTGCATAATATAAGGGCCCCCCCCCCCCCCCCGAAAATGAGCGGTGGCAGGTGGCAGGCAAGAAAAAAAAATGATACTCACCTGCCTCTGCCGTCCATGTCTTCCGGAGCTTCCCGCTGCCACCACCGCTGTGTACATAGCCGCCGGGCGCCATAGATGTACGATCAGGAGGCTGCTGGTGTCTGATTGGCTGAGGCATTACCGTACATCTCCTGAACGGAGGTAACTGCGCCGCTCAGTGTGCATGTACGGTAATGCCAGGGCCAATCAGACGCCAGCAGCTGCCTGATTGGCTGATGGCTTGTTATCGTACAGCTACGGTGCCCGGCTACGTACAGCGGCGGTGGCGGTGGCGGTGGTAAGCTCCGGCAGGGTCCGGTGGCACAGCAGTGGCACAGTGTGTCTTACTGTGTGTGTGTGACTGTGTGTGTGTGTCTGATTGTGTGTGTGTGTCTGTGTCTGACTGTGTGCGTGTTGTGTGTCTGTCTGACTGTGTGTGTGTGTGTGTGACTGTGTGTGTCTGTCTGACTGTGTGTGTGTGTGTGTGTGTGACTGTGTGTCTGTGTCTTACTGAGTGTGTGTCTGACTGTCTGTGTGTGACTGTGTGTGTCTGTGTCTTACTGAGTGTGTGTCTGACTGTCTGTGTGTGACTGTGTGTGTCTGTGTCTGGCTGTGTGTGTGTCTAACTGTGTGTGTCTGACTGTGTGTGTCTGACTGTGTGTGTCTGAATGTGTATGTGACTGCAGAGGAATATTGGGGGTTGATGGAGGCTGTACTCCCCCACCACCACTGTAATACTATAATGTATGGAGGACTATGGGGGTGCATTACACTATATGGAGCACAATGGGGTGCATTATATTATCTAGGGGACTATGGCGTGCATTGCACTATATGGAGGACTACTGGGGTGCATTACACTATATGGAGCACAATGGGGTACATTATATTATCTAGAGGACTATGGCGTGCATTGCACTATATGGAGGACTACGGGGGTGCATTACACTATATGGAGCACAATGGGGTGCATTATATTATCTAGGGGACTATGGCGTGCATTGCACTATATGGAGGACTACTGGGGTGCATTACACTATATGGAGCACAATGGGGTACATTATATTATCTAGAGGACTATGGCGTGCATTGCACTATATGGAGGACTACGGGGGTGCATTACACTATATGGAGCACTATGGGGTGCATTATATTATCTAGGGGACTATGGCGTGCATTACACTATATGGAGGACTACGGGGTGCATTATAATATATTGAGGACTTTGATGATGCATTATAATTTATGGAGACAATTATACTATATGGAAGCCATTATAATACTTAGAGGGCTCTGTGGGAGCATGATAATACTTGAAGGGGTATGAGGGAGCCTCTATACTTTATGCAGGGCTATTTTAGGGCTGTGTGGTGGCCATAATACAGTGTGAAGAGATGTAGGGGTCATTATTCTATATGTGGGTCCATTATATTGTGTGGGGGTCATAGTGGGAATCATGCCGTAGAAGAGGGGGTAGTCTTATACGGCGAGTATATCCCAAACTCCATATTTTAAGTGGAAAAGTTGGGGGTCGTCTTATACGCCCAGTCGTCTTATACGCCGGAAAATACGGTATATACATATTTACTAGCCTCTAGATGCAAATACAGTGAAAAACAAGCTAAAGTCATGAACCGTACATACTGATGTGGCTGCAAAAAACGTGCGTGACTTTTCATTTTTTACTTATAAGTCCCCAGGTGCTGTGTGGGGCGGCTGGATAGTCACATTGTCAGTTCATCAGCAGTTGTTGAAGGACTACTCCCTGCATCAACCCATCTTTCAGCACAGTTGTGCCTTTTCATTTTCCCCTAGAGTCAACTGTCTGTTTCCAAACATTAACCAATTCCTTGGATCTCCTATATGTTTTGCACATATAGAGAAGGTTACATGTAGAAATGAATTGTGTTCATATTGTTTTTTTTATCTTATCAGCATTATCAACTGTAAATCTCAGTACATACAGTGTAGAAATTAATAATGTAGCTTTTCGTTTAATACGTGATGAAACAGATGGATATTTAATTAATCTTAACATTTAGTTGAGTTCCGATAAAAATGAGCTGGGTAGTATGTATGAACTCAGTCACGTGAATGGTAATTTTTGTGTAATGTCTCCAGTATACAGCTGGCTACAGACATAGGCACAGTATAGGATGTAAGTAACCTATCCTTTTCTATACAAGGTTCATTTCATGGTGTAATTTACCATAATGTGTAATGAGGCAATCCTTCCTCTGTAATTGCGATACTTGATGCCTGGACTATTAGTTACACCACATAGTGAGCCATTTGTTTCTAATATCTCAGGATGACGAGATCAACTATAATTATCAGTATGGGCTGTAGAGTTTTATAATACGACGATAATGTTTTTAGTGCAAATGGAAAACCACAGTGTAAGTGGTCAGATTCACATTAAGTCATTGGGTAATGATGGTCTCTCCCAACACAAGCCGGAATCATACAAGTGAAAACAGCTATTCATAAGATATCATTGTACTTTAGATTAATATGTATATAATTAATTAATATATATAACACACCCATGTCAAAATAGTAAGATCACTTTGGTCTGGAGTGTTAAAAGATTTTTAATTTTTTTTTTTTTTAAGAGAAGTCACCTCATGGAAAATTCTTTTGCAATTGGAGATCTAGGGTGGACCCCATTTCAAATTTTATTTGATGGGCAATTGCCATTCTTAAAAAATAAGCCTACAGATGGTTACCAAATTCTCGTAATCCAATGAGAAACTGTGGTTTGAAAAATTGTGACCAAGGATCTCAATGCCATTTTTTCCGGTACAATCTTTGAGGGCCAGTGGTGAGGAAACATTTCGCAATATCCCTGGACAAGTGGTGTCCTAAGCCCCGTCACACTAAACGAGATCACTAGCAAAATCGCTGCTGAGTTTGACACGTAGCAGCGACCAGACCCCTGTTGTGAGATCGCTGATCGTAACAAACCATTCTGGACCATTTTTTGGTCGTTTTGCTCCCTCTGGGCAGTGTGCATCGCTGTGTTTGACAGAGGCAACGGCCAACGATCTCAACACTACGCCCAAGATTGACAGGTTCCCAACGACCGCTGTATCGTTGCTTCGTCGCTGGTGAGATCTGACTGTTTGACATCTCACCAGCGACCACGTAGCGACACACCAGCAATCCCTACCAGGTCGTATCTTTGTCTGGATCGCTGGAGCGTCGCCAAATGTGACGGTACCCCTAGTCAGCAGTGCCTTCTATAAATGTTATGGTGCCATGTGGACGATAAGTAATGACCTTCTCAGATATAGAGTACAATGAAACCTTGCATTACGAGCATAATTAGTTCTGAGAATCTGCTTGTAATTCAAATCACTTGTATATCAAAGCAAATTTTCCCATAAGAAATAATGAGAAAGCAGACAATTTGTTTCGTAACCCAAAAATATTTACTGTGTTCATATAAAATGATTACAGTAGTATAAAATACTGTATAGTATACAGTACATCCAGAAAGACCTGTATATATAGCCTGCCCTACACGTATTGTTAGCAGCGGCGTATTAAGTATGGAGTGCGGTGAACACGCAAAGGCCAGAACCCGGAAATGTGGGAAAGACCGCCATTAATGGCTTATACTGTACTGTATCTGCGCAGAGAGGGAGGTACAGTACTGTAGAGCGGTGAGGAGGGCTCATGTGATGCTCATATTGCAACATCTTGGTCATTTACTGAGTTACAATTTATTAAAAATGTTAGCTTGTCTTGTAAAACGCTCTCAAACCAGGTTACTCCTAATCCATGGTTAGCGATGCACATTTTACATCAGCTGGAACCAAGGGGGAATAGTCACTTACAATTTTCGTTTTCATAAAACACTGGTCATTTATAATGTAAGAATTAACAAGACCTTGGTAGATTATAGCTACATAACTAAGCAGGGTTATAATCAATGCACTTTTCAGACCTAGGCCATTTTCTGTGTGCTTTAATATATTGGGCTTCCTGTGACTAAGCTTATTCATGTATAGGCGGTGTTCAGACATTCCTCCCTAGTTGTGCTGTACTTACACTTTGTAAGACATTGGATAAAACACGCTTTTATTAATTGTATGCACCATTTATTTATCTTAGAAATGCAGACAAAATGCCAAATTCGCAGAACTTTAAATAAACCAGACGCCATAAATTACACATATGACAGCTCAACAGATTTACGTGCTTCGTGATTAAATATTATCATGTTTAAATATTGACTCAGGCGATTCCTATTTTTACAATGCATAAAATGGTGGTTTGCCAAATTGTAATTAACAAACTTTCTGGCTCTATACCGCAGTTTATAAAGTCATTTACATGTACATCATAATCTAGTGGAGTTACTGATAGTTCACTATGTTCTGCTCGCCCCAAAACACCTGCTTGCCTTATGCAGAGTTAAGTCTTCTTGTTGCCAGTGATTCAGTGCAATTTTGTATATCTTATTATCCCTTTTAATCGTCTATTTTAGTCATAGTCTTATAAACTTTATACTTTTATATTTTGTACATATGGACATTTAATTTTTTCCAGTTCTGTTGACATATAACCTCTGCGGCCAATTAGTGGCTGCAGCAATCACATTATGTCCCTACCGAAGGAGGAAATGGTAAACCCCAGCAAAAGTACCATAATAGCAGCAGGAGATTGATAGGTAGCCTTCGAAATGTAATTTTTTTATTTATTTTTTTTTACCTTGACAAAACAGACTTTTTAATTTAGCCAAAGTCTCCAACAACCCCTTTAAAGGTGTTTTGTTGTCTGAGAAGAAAACTCTGCAGTTACTCTATGTGACTGCAGATTGCAAAATGGTGACAGTATGCACTGCGCACACTATGATGAATTCCTGTGCGAGTGTGCAGTATATCACTGTATGTATGCGGTTTGCATTATTTAAATAATTTGCTGAATAGACTCTTCTCCATTTCTAGTTCTATTAAAAGAAGCCCAAGATAATCTAGTTGAAAAATGTCACATGACTGCCCACTCGAATGGAGAATACAGAGGAATCGTGATATTATAAACATTGCACACAGAGTGACTGCAGACTTTTCCCTCAGGCCAGAAAACCCTTGTAACTAATAAAGTGCACATAACTATGAAGTCTGCATATGTCACTGCAAAGACTTGTAATTGTAAGACAATTATTTTTACCCATTGGATCAAGGGATTGTGAAATGATTTTTCTTTTATCATGGTTTGGTTTAAAACAATAAGAGGAGACATAATCACTTTTCCGCATCCCAGTGGATACAGCGAAATTAACGCTGCGTTTGTACCAGCTATGGAAGACGGTTCTGTTCTGTTTGGAATTCATCAAGACCACTAAAGCCTGTAAATGGGTAAAGCAGTCAGGTGATAGAGGATCACGTTATCTGACAATGACTTCTAGTCACCTGAGCGCAACAGCCAATCACGGCCTGCAGTGTTCTCGGTGACTTCCAAATGGAGCAGACATCACCTGGAGATGCTGGAAGGGGAGGATGACTGTGTTTCTTGTTTTAAAACCATGAATTCGTAAAATTAAATTTATTTTATTTTTTGACAACACCTTAAAAGTTTTTTTAAACATCATTAAATGGGTTTCCATTTAAAGAAAAGTGGAACCTAAACACTTTTATATAAATAACATGAACAAAGCAAGAACTCACACTTCCAAGGTTCAGCAGGGTTGACACTATGTTAACAGCAAAGAGCAGCACTGCAGCCAATCATTAAACTCTGTGGCTCTGCTGATATATATGGCATTCAGGACAGTAATTGGCTGCAGTGGTGATGCAGACATAACTTCTCCGCTGGAGTCAAAATATAGAAACAGTAGCAGCGGACGAGTGCTACTGCGGTTGAGTGAATACCTACCCAGTTTGTTATGGTACATATATAAAAGCATTTCGGGTCAACTATTCTTAAAGGAAAACTGTCAGGTCAAAAATCCATATGTAACTGCTATCATTTTCTAATTCCTTTCTCTAAGCGCTATTCATGTATTTCTATTATTTATATTCCCCTCCTATCTTCTGTAAATTTCAAATAGAGCGATTAATTCCATCTGTCAATCACAATGAATGATCTACTTAGTTCTCTGCTGTACACTCCCCTCATGATTATGCATGTCACATCACAGCACAGGAGATCAGTAGGGGGGGTGCATCCTCCTTCTCTACTCTCTTTGCTGCAAAGTCAAGAGATCAGATAAACACAGGATCTCTCACAGCACACATTCCTTTTAAAAGAAACAAATGGAGTCTAAATCAGATAAGGCAGACCTTTTAACTTTCACCCTCTGTGTCCTGAACAGAACAGTAGCTCCAGAAAGAGAAACCACACAGCACTGAGAACAGAGGGAGACAGGAGAAGAGAGCTGCAGAAAAGGCGTGCATAATTACATGACAGTTTACACAGCCAGGACTAATCGTCTCACCTTATAATGGGACAGGACTAAGGGTGCAGTCAGACATAACGATCGCTCCAACGATCCCGACAACGATAACGACCTGCCGGGATCGCTGGAGCATCGTTACCTGATCGCTGGGGAGCTGTCAAACAGGCAGATCTCCCCAGCGATCAGGCCAAGGGAGCCACCTCCCATATCGCTCCCTGCTTAGCGCTGCGGCAGCGCTAAGCAAGGAGAACGCAGGTAACTATGATAAACAGCGCGTATCCAGGCAGTGCGCGCTGCCTGGATACGCGCTGTTTATCATAGTTACCAGCGTTCTCCATGCTTACAGGCAGTGCTAAGCAGGGAGGACGCTGGTAACCATGGTAAATGCCGGGTATCTAGGCAGCGCGCGCTGCCTGGATACCCGGTGTTTACCATAGTAACCAGCCCTGTGAGGTCACAGATCGCTGGTGTCTCGCGGTCACACGCAGCGATGCGTGCTGACCAGCGGGAAACCAACCATCAAAAAATGACCCGCAGCACTTTGCAACGATCAGCGACCTCACAGCAGGGGCCTGATCGCTGCAAAGTGTCACACATAGCGACATCGCTGGGGAGATCGTTGTAACGTCACAGTTACAACGATCTCGCTAACAATATCGTTATGTGTGACTGGGGCTTAAGGCACCAGCTCTCTGCAGGGTGTGAAGATGTTGATAACATAGAAGCTACAAAGGGCAAAATAATGATTTTTCATGTTTTTAAAAGGTCTGCCCAGGCCCTATCCCAGGGTAATATTAGTATCATACTGAAAAATGACCTGACAGTGTCCGTTTAAGCTGGAAAACCGCTTAAAGCTATATAGTATGATGTTTCATGTTTAGAGGTTGAATTTGTCCAATTTATTTTTCATACGGTTTCTACAGGAAAATAATCCTTTGGAAGTCAGTCTTTGACTTCTGGGAATTTCCATTGGTTATCAAAAATGTTCATCCTTCTTGTTGCCTGCTGAGGGATACCCTGTTTCTCCGAAAACAAGACAGTTTCTTATATAAATTTTTGCTCCCAAAGATGCGCCATGTCTTATTTTCTTGGGGGGTGTCTTATTTGTCAATGAATAAGAATTCATATTTATTGTTGAACAAAAAAATGAACATTTATCATCCCCTTGCAGCACCCAGTATGGTATCCCCATAATCCCCTTGCAGCCCCCAATATGGTATCCCCATTATCCCCTTGAAGCCATAAATATGGTATCTTTATCATCCCCTTGCAGCCCTCAATATGGTATCCCCATCATCCCCTTGCAGCCCTCAATATGGTATCCTCATCATCCCCTTACAGTCCCCAATACGGTATCCATCATGCCCTTGCAGCCCCTAGTACGGTTTCCCCATCATCCACTTGCAGCCCCCAATATGATATCCCCATCAAACCCATAATTATGTTATCAGCATCAAAACACTCAGGGACACATACACACACTCAGGGACACACACACAGGGACTCATACACACACAGGGACACACACACACACTCAGACACACACACAGGGACATACATACACTGGGACACATAGACACTCAGGGACACATACACACACAGGGGTACACACATAGGGGCTCACCGGTCTGCCGCTGCATTCCGTTGCTGCTCTCAGCTCCCTGCAGTTCTCCCAGTGCTGCCAATGCATATAGTCTGGCATTTTTCTCATCTTCCTGCCTCAGATGCCGTAGGTGTACAGTGCCACTGTCCCGGCCAATCACAGGCCAGGAACCGCTTGAATGGCCAATCACAGGCCAGAAGCTGACGTCATGCACCGACTGGCCTGTGATTGGCCTCCCAGGCAGCTCCTGGCCTTTGATTGGCTGGGAAAGAGGCAGGGGGCAGGGAGAATAGAGCGGTGCCGGATTATATGCATGTGCAGCACCGATACAGTGGCGGGCACCGGAACAGTAGCAGGATGGGGGGGGGACTGGGGGAGAAGTCAGAACTCCATGTCCCGTTCTTCTGATAGGTGGCATGCTGTTCTTAAAAAAATAAATAAATAAGGTGTACCTTATTTTCAGGGGATGTCTTATATTTACAGGCACGCTTAACCCCCCCTAATATGTCTTATTTTTGGGGTAACACAGTATCATGTTGACATTAGTCAGCATTTTACATTTTTCGAAGTAAAGGGAGTAAAGCTGTCACACACAACGATGCACCAGCGATCCCGACAACGATAACGATCCTGTAGGGATCTTGGTGCGTCGTTACCTGGTCGCTGGGGAGCTGTCAGACAGGCAGATCTCCCCAGCGACCAGGGAGCCACCTCTACATCGCTGGTAACTATGATAAACAGCGGGTATCTAGGCAGCCAGATACCCGGTGTTTATCACAGTTACCAGCGTCCTCCCTGCTTAGCGCTGCTTGTAAGCAGGGAGGACGCTGGTAACTATGATAAACACCAGGTATACAGGCAGCGAGCGCTGCCTAGATACCCGGTGTTTATAATAGTTATCAGCATCCTCCCTGCTTAGCGCTGCCTGTAAGCAGGGAGGACGCTGGTAGCTCTGATAAACACCCGGTATCTAGGCAGCGCGCGCTGCCTGGATACCCGGTGGTTATCATAGTTACCAACCTGTGAGATCGCTGATTGCTGGTCTCTCGCTGTCACACGCAGCGATGCGTGCTGACCAGAGGGAGACCAACAATCAAAAAATGACCCAGAGCACTTTGTAACGATCAGCGACCTCACAGCAAGGGCCAGATTGATGCTAAGTGTCTCACTTAGCGATATTGTTAGTGAGATCGCTGTTACGTCACAAAACCTGTGACATTACAACGATCTCGCTAACAATCTCGTTATATGTGATGGGGGCTTTATTAGAAATTTTTATCTCAGCAAAGAAACATAGTGTATTGTTATGCAGATACACATTGTGAACGTTGATGCAGCAAGTCTGTTACTCATTTAGAAAGAACATAGATTATTCTTATTTAATATGGCGCCATTTATTCCATGGTGCTTTACATGTGAAAAAGGGTATAAGCAAATAGGTACAATTATCAAGATTACAAGGCACACACAGGTACAGAAGAATAGAGGACTCTGCCCACAAGGGCTCACAGTCTACAAGATCTCTTTAATTTCACATAGCTTTACATGTGATAACTACAAATTGGGTCTGAATTATGGTAATTTATTATTCTACCTTTGTCCGGTGGCATGGTGTGTTGACAGAATGGACTGCATTAGTATGGAAATAAGAAGAGGTTATTGGAGAATTGTCAAAGGGAAAGTGTACCTATGATTGGTTTGTATTTAGATTTTAGTAAAGAGTTTGGTTGGTTTACATTTGCTGACTTGTAGCATTAAATGACTAGAAAACTGCTTCTTATTTGCCGATCTACGGTCGTTTAGACAGGCAGATCGCATGTCCTAGACTGATTAGTAATTGATCGTTCTATATCCATAGGCTGTTATTATTCTTGGCCGCGTACAACCTGTTTACACATGATGATTTTTTAAGCCAGCCGAAAGATAATTACACCCGACTTATGTGTGTTTTTGCTTGTTCATGGAACAATCATCAGCCTCCATGTATTCCGTGATTATCAGGAAATGGTCTAGTCTCATCATGGACAAAAAGATCGGCAGTTCGAAATCACACTCGCCAGGTTCTTTTCTCTCCCAACATCATCTCAGAATGAAGTCGGACGAACCCACTAAGATTGTCGGGTTTGGACAATTTATTTTAATGTGTTTGGAGCCTTTCATTTTTGTTTACAAGACTCTTAACTGCTAATGTTAACATATCTTGTTTTGCTTGGTTGTGACTTATCTTAAGGAGACCAGCTTTGAATGGAGTCTGAAGGCAGCATGAGTGCTCCTATATGTGGGAGATACGGGTGAGATAGTTGTAGTCCAAATGATCTTTCCACATCTATCTAAAATGTATGGGGAGTTTGTTGACAATGCTCCATGGGAACAAGTGTGGCAATTAGCTCACTTGCACAAGGAAAGATGTATGGTTGATGTGGCTAATATCCTTGTGTGTTTCACTTGACCAATACTTTAGTCATGTTCTAAGGTTTTTTAAAGGGTCAGATATTGACCTACATGGTCCCTACCACCACTGAGTGACATAAAGTAGTAGTTTTCATTCCTTCTAGGAGAGACCTAATTTGCCTATAAGCTTCTTTTGGATGTGGCATTCTGCCTTAAGATGTAAATCGTCTCTCAATAGGCCACAAATGTTATACAGTTAGTCTATAGTCATGCTGTACTGCAGTCTTTTTGAGGCCAAATCTAAGATGAAGAGATCATCAACCCTTGATATTCTGTTTACTGTGCGTAGATGTGATATGTAAGATTTAAGATGGCAATTGGTCACTGACTTGCCAGGCCCTATGGACATGAAACAATGTCTGTGGATCCTTCTAATTCTGATTACATTTACCATCAATACTCTGGTTTTAGATTTGAACTTTAGAAGGACACCTTTGATTGTGAGTATATTTCAGGGAAAGAAGACAATAGTTTAGGATTTTTTTTTACATTTGTTTAGATAATGAAACCACCTCATCCTGTGTCCCCATGTATAGTAAGCAATACTAAGCACCAAATGTATGTTTATACAGATTCTGTAGTATTAAAGTGATTGGGTGGTCTCTGGTACTTGGTCGACGGTGACCTAAAAAACATTCACTTAGATTCTTCTTTTAGTCCTTAGCTGGGTAGAAGACCTGCCAAGATAGAGACAGATTAATTATAGAAGATTCTTTAAATAAAATTTGAATATTTATTTTACTCACTACTCAGGGAAGAACATAAAACTCCTTGCAGATGTTGTCCTTGGTAGGTTTTGAACCCTTGTGGTGCAAGACTGCAGTTATAACCAGTGAGCCACCATTCTACCCATGGTTTAGTGAGCACTGCCTGTGGTTTAATATTTAGTTTTGTCTTTAATAATCCTCTGCATACTACAGTAGTTTACCTTCTGGTTATATTTTAAGTGCAAGTTTCCATATTTTGTTGCTTAGTCAAATATGTGTCAAACACTTGATTTATTATTTCTGACACTCTGCTTTAAAGTATTGCTTAATATCTGCCAGCTTTAATGCTTATCATTCCTTCTGTCTGGGACTCTTTGTTCCTTAAATGAAATAAGTGAACTGTGGGACATCCATGAACATGCATGAGTTGTTCTGCCATCAGTTACATAGTTCATCGTACTTCATGGTCACGCATTGATAGACAGTAACTGGTATAATAATCATCTGGACCATACTCAGAGTGGCGCCAGCTCCATACCCATGATAAATGACACTGCTTATGTTAACATTGTATACAAGAGATTTGACATTAAAGAGGCAATTGGATTGGGCAGAAGTCAAACTTGAGCAGGCGGTTAAGAACGACATATGTAAAGCAGACACTGGCAGCTTTATTTAGGCTGTTTAGAAAGCCTGTCTAATGTTAACGGTCTTACACGGCTTTCCACAAGTGCCAATGCTGCTGCAGTAAGGGTGCGTCTGAGACGTTGGCAGTTAGGAGTAGGAAACATGAAATTACTTCCACTAGTATTTATTAATGCTGTCCTTTTTAAAAATGTTTCCTTGTGTGTTAAAAAGTATAATACAAAATGAAAACTACAGATAGTATATATGCTGGGAAATTCCAGAACTTAAAGACCTTATATAAAGTGGAGTGTAAACGTTTTTATGAAGAGTTTGAATGTACCCACCATTCCATTGATTGTTACACATACCATTCAGCTCCCTATGTAATCTGTGTAACAGTAACAATGTATATCCAGCAGAATACTATTCCGTTATTTGGAAAGTGTTTCCTGATACATACAATTCGGGTGGAGAAACAGGCTTGATTATAATAAGAAAAGATCTAGAATTGTCAAAGGTTTGTGTCACTTTCACTTGCGTACTTACCACCTCATCTTATACCACTCGGTCATCTCTGCCTCACCTCTTCATTATAGTCTTCACCATTTATCCTCCCATTACCCTGTCATACATTCTTTCTCACCTCCAGGGCTTTTTCAACGATTTCCTCCTTTCCCAGACAACTCATACAGTTGTCTCCTTCCCACATCCTGTAGATTTTATTCATTTACTTTGCTTTACTTTTTTAACCCTCATATCAATTGTTACCTGCATTTATTTGTCTTGTGTACCTAAAATGGAACCACTCATAGTATGTGCCAACATCCATGGCAACTTTAGTAAAATAACATTTCTGTGTATAACATTCTGTTATCTGGAGGCCCTACTTGCTGAATAGATGTCAGCCCAATGAACCTCCTATATACTTGCTCCTGTGGCTTGATGGAGTGTGCATGTGTTATGTCTGCTGACAGACATCTCTGGCAATAGCCTATCTCACCAAAAAAAAACAAATAGATCTGGTGCTGAAATTCAACCAGCCCCAATCTTCATTCCCAACATCACAGACACGTAAGATAGTCAACCAAAATAACTAGAATTCTATATGTGCACCTGAGGGCCTGTCACACGTGTCAATGTCGCCCGTGATATCGCTCATGCGTCACAAATTATTAATCGCCTGAGCGATGTGGAATTATCGCAGGTAAGATGTCACACGCGTCAATATGACCCAGCGATGCGGTGATGTTGCCATCTTGCGAGCGATTTTATTTAGTCGCTTGTACGTTGTCAAAATAGAAAATGCGTCGCTGAGTTTAGTGTCACACGCAGCGATGCACAAGGTCTACTGAGCGATGAGCGACAGGTTTTATGTCTGGCAGTGAAACCTGCGATCGGCGATCAGCGACATATCGCTGGTTGCATCGCTTGGTCAGACGCTTCAATGTCGCTCCTGCGTCACTTTTACGTCACTCGAGCGACTGAAAGTCCGTGACGTATGAGCGACATTGACAGCGATATCGACGTGTGTGACATACCCTTAAAATGTAGCTTACCCTGGCCTTCATGTGATATGTGTAACTGCCTGGAAGTGTATATTTGATTGGGTGCTTTAGTTGTTGACTATATCTCATTAGTGTTACATGAATTTACATTTATGTTAACCAGTTGTAAAGCAGGCCATACACATTGCATATTATTGGTATAGTTGAAACCAGAAGTTTACATATATTTATATACATACAGTTTACATACATTTTTTTCTCTTGTATTGTCTCATATTGTCCGTATTGTATTGTATTGTATTATATTATAGTAGAAGTGTAAAGTGTAAAGTGTTGTGGAATATGTTGGCATTATATAAATAAAATTATTATTATTATTACACTCACTATATAAAAAGGCACAAATGTATGTTTTTTCTCACTATCTGACATGAAATCAGAATAAACCTTTCCCTTTCTAAGTCAATTAGGATTACTATAATTACCCGTATATACTCGTGTATAAGCCGACCCGTGTATAAGCCAACCCCCCTACTTTTGCCCCCAAAACCTGGGAAAACCTATTGACTCGTGTATAAGCCGAGGGTGGACTCCAGCACAGGTATACAGCCCCCAGCAGTGTGGTATACAGGCCCCCCAATGGTAGTATACAGCAGCCTCCCCAGTGGTAGTATACAGCAGCAGCCCCAGTGGTATATACAGCAGCAGCTCCAGTAGTTAGTATACAGCAGCCCCAGAGGTATATACAGCCCCAGTGGTAGTATACAGCATCCCCAGAGGTATATACAGCCCCGGTGGTAGTATACAGCATCCCCAGAGGTAGTATACAGCAGCCCCAGAGGTATATACAGCCCCGGTGGTAGTATACAGCATCCCCAGAGGTAGTATACAGCAGCCCCAGAGGTAGTATACAGCAGCCCCAAAGGTATATACAGCAGCCCCAGTGGTAGTATACAGCAGCCCCAGAGGTATATACAGCCCCGGTGGTAGTATACAACATCCCCAGAGGTAGTATACAGCAGCCCCAGAGGTATATACAGCCCCGGTGGTAGTATACAGCATCCCCAGAGGTAGTATACAGCATCCCCAGAGGTAGTATACAGCAGCCCCAGAGGTAGTATACAGCAGCCCCAAAGGTATATACAGCAGCCCCAGTGGTAGTATACAGCAGCCCCAGAGGTAGTATACAGCCCCAGTGGTAGTATACAGCAGCCCCAGAGGTAGTATACAGCAGCCTCAGAGGTATATACAGCCCCATTGGTAGTATACAGCAGCCCCAGAGGTATATACAGCCCCAGTGGTAGCATCCAGCAGCCCCAGAGGTATATACAGCCCCAGTGGTAGTATCCAGCAGCCCCAGAGGTATATACAGCCCCAGTGGTAGTATACAGCAGCCCCAGAAGTATATACAGCCCCAGTGGTAGTATACAGCAGCCCCAGAGGTATATACAGCCCCAGTGGTAGTATACAGCAGCCCCACAGGTATATACAGCCCCAGTGGTAGTATACAGCAGCCCCAGAGGTATATACAGCCCCAGTGTAGTATACAGCAGCCCCACAGGTATATACAGCCCCAGTGGTAGTATACAGCAGCCCCACAGGTATATACAGCCCCAGTGGTAGTATACAGCAGCCCCAGAGGTATATACAGCCCCAGTGTAGTATACAGCAGCCCCACAGGTATATACAGCCCCAGTGGTAGTATACAGCAGCCCCACAAGTATATGCAGCCCCAGTGTAGTATACAGCAGCCCCACAGGTATATACAGCCCCAGTGGTAGTATACAGCAGCCCCAGAGGTATATACAGCCCCAGTGTAGTATCCAGCAGCCCCAGTGGTAGTATACAGCAGCCCCAGAGGTATATACAGCCCCAGTGTAGTATCCAGCAGCCCCAGTGGTAGTATACAGCCCCAGTGTAGTATCCAGCAGCCCCAGTAGTAATAAACAGCCCCCCCTCCTTATCATGTGCCCCCAGGCTGCGGCAGCTGTCAAAATAACAAACAGTTTATACATCACCTTCCGGCGCAGCTCCTCCGCTCCTCCCGTCCTCCGTTCGCCGGCTTCTTCTTCTTCTTGTGCCGACTTCAGTGACCGCGCGCAGGAAATGACGTCATCTCCTGCGCCCGGTCACATGACACCGGCACAACAAGGAAGAAGAAGCCGGCGAGCGGTGGAGCGGAGGACGGGAGGAGCGGAGAGCTGCGCCGGAAGGTGATGTATAAACTGTTTGTTATTTTGACAGCTGCCGCAGCCTGGGGGGACATGATAAGGAGGGGGGGCTGTTTATTACTACTGGGGACCCATATTAAGGAGGGGGGCTGTGTAGTGAAATATGCACGGCATCCCCCCGCCACTGATGGACGGGGGGATGCCGTGCATATTCATTGCACTAATGAGGCGGCCCCACGTGACCGCCAGCGGTCACCGCGGCCCCCTCCTGCCTCCTCCAGCACCCGGTCACAGCCCCCCCCCCCCACAGCATACCGTATGACCCGTGTATAAGCCGAGGGGGGGACTTTTCAGCCCAATTTTTGGGATGAAAAACTCGGCTTATACACGAGTATATACGGTATTAAGATTTGCCAAATGCCAGAATAATGAGAGAAAGAGAATGTTTTAAGGCATTTTTATTGCTTACTGCAAAGTCACAAGTTTACATACACTATTACTATGCCTTTAAACAATTTCGGACTACCATATGCACTGTTCTCCCTGAGATACCGCAGCCGACAGTTTTCGCATCTAATATATAATCACCAATAATATGTGTCACAGACTTCCGGCGCTTATGTCGCTATCCCACAATGCACCGCGGCACCATTGTGGAATAGCAACACAGGCAACAGAAGTCTAAGTGATACAAACGCCACCTCTTCTGTCAGGAGATCAGCGGTGCTAGCCGCTGATCTCCCGATAGTAGCTGCGGCCCATCACCTGCCGCATGAAGGTCAGCGACAACACAGCCGTGAGATGAGCGGCGCGAGCCGCTCATCTCGGCTGTAAGGAACGAAAGTGCTTCGACCACCATATTGGAACACCCAAGTTCCAATATGACGGCCGGGATTCAAATCCACCGCCAAAGCGCATCACGCGCCAACAGCGCTGATTAGTGACCAATCAGTGAAGCGGCTCGTGTCTTGGCGGGAGATTTGAATCCCACGCCGCTCAGCCAATCAGCGGTGCGGGATTCAAATCTCCCGCCAAGGCGCGAGCAGCTTCAGTGGTTAGCACTGTATGGTGGCTCAGTAGTTAGCATTGTATGGTGGCTCAGTGGTTAGCACTGTATGGCGGCTCAGTGGTTAGCACTGTATGGTGATTCAGTGGTTAGCACTGTATGGTGGCTCAGTTGTTAGCACTGTATGGTGGCTCAGTGGTTAGCACTGTATGGTTTTCAGTGGTTAGCACTGTGCAGTGGCTCAGTGGATAGCACTGTGCGGTGGCTCAGTGGTGAGCACTGTATGGAGGCTCAGTGGTGAGCGTTGTATGTGGCTCAGTGATGGGAGGCAGCGGCACAGGGGGGGCAGAAGGCACTGGGGACGCAGAAGGCACAAGGGAGGCAGAATACACAGGGGAGGCAGAGGCACAGGGGGAGGCAGAGTGATAGGGAAAGACAGTGCACACAGGGAGAGACAGCGCACATACGGGCTGAGAGCACACAGAGCGAAGAGAAAGGCACAAGTAAGATAGCACACAGGGGAAGAGACAGCACAGAGAGGAGAGAGTGCACAAGGGGACACAGGCACAAAGACTGCCCTCCCGATGTAATAGCATCGGGCCTATTTCTACTGGTTAACATAAGAATGCTCCTGTGTATGGAAGTGTCCGCTGAGATGGCTTTTGGACAAATGATTGTTGGTCAGTTGAAGCTTCATGGCCAGCCTAAGGGGTACTTCACACACTGCAACATCGCTAGTGATATCGCTGAAACGTCACAGGTTTTGTGACGTAACAGCGACCTCCCCAGCGCTGTCACAGTGTGTGACACATAGCAGCGATCAGGCCCCTGCTGTGACTTCGCTGATCACTGCACATCGTTCAGGACCATTTTCTGGTCCTTGGTCTCCCGCTGATCATCATGCATCGCTGCGTGTGACAGCGAGAGACCAAGGACCAGCAACCTCACAGCCAGTGCCCAGCGCCGCACATTAGACGCTGGGCACTGGTAACCATGGTAAACACCGGGTAACTAAGCAGCGTGCGCTGCTTAATTATCCGGTGTTTACCCTGGTTACCAGCGTCCACCTGCTTAGCCCAGCCTGTAAGCGGGAGGACACTAGTAATCAGGGTAAACACCGGGTAACTAAGCAGCGCACGCTGCTTAGTTACCCAGTGTTTACCTTGGTTATCAGCGAAGTCACTACTTGCTTGTCACTGGTGAGTCTGCCTGTTTGACAGCTCACCAGCGACTGCATAGGGACTTTCCAGTGATCCCGGCCAGGTCAGATTGCTGGTGGGATCGCTGGAAAGTCTCAGCGTGTAAAGGGGCCCTAATAATCAGCAGTAATTAGATGCATGGTACAAAAGTGTTTATGCATAAATGCCATTAACAAGATGATTGATAACACTCAATTTATTCATACATTTCTAAGAAGATTAGAAGAGGAACAGCAAAACATAGTGTTTGTAGAAAATAAAATCATTTACAAAATAGGGACATGCCAAGTACTCTTAGTAAATATTGTCTTTTGTCTGTGCTGGGTCATCTGTTGCCCTGTATTTACGTTGCTGACTGAATCATCATTTTCTATTTCAATGATTTGATTGCATTTACCTTTGTCTTTCCAGGGTCTTGATTAGCAGAATAAAGTGGTTAAATTACTGATTTGTACTATCTTTCCAATTCATGTCACTTTGGTTTATACAGCAATGGAAACAATATTAGAAACACACATTCTTCTTACATGGAAAACTAGTTAGAGGATTTTGGAATCATAAATTATCATGGATCTCAAAGAGAATTGTTTTTTCTGATTAAAACCTGTGAGCTCTATGGACCCTGTGTTTTGATGGCTCGACTTGATAGAAACTTTGCATAGATTTGCTTCAGAGAGTTAGGCTATGTTCACACATATCGCTTTTTTTGCGCAGGTGCTCTTTTCAGCGTTTTGCACCCGCGCAAAAAAAGGACCCATAAAAAAACACGGTGCATTCACACACCTAGCGGCTGTGAGTAGAAAGGTCGGGCACAATCGCACTGTGCCGCTTGATTTAACCCACAGAGTGTGCGACTCCCGTCTCTGGTGGTGCACGTGTGCGAGTTAAGGAAAGTCAAATACTGTATCAATAGAAATAACACGGCAACTCACCACGGAAGGCTCTTCATGATTTTTATTCCATGCGATTCATCACGGACAAGCAGGGAAGGGAGGTAGTGCTGAGGATAGGTGACGGTTCCCCGTTTCGCAGCGAGACTCACTGCTTCTACGGACCACACTAGTCTGGCGTCTGACGTCACATCCGAGGTAAATAAGCCTGGAGGAGACCGCCCACGCCAGTCCACGGTGTAAGTACACAGTGCTCAATATGTGAAAAACAACTTAAAATCAAAATTACATGTTACATAACAACCAATGTATACTTTAAAACTATAAGAGACATTACTTTGAGTTTGACACTTAAATGAACGATTCCTTTCTAACGGTATGAGACGGATCAGGAATCTACCTGTAAAAAGGGGGGGAGGTCCAAACTATTAAACAAGACCAGCTAGTATTATGTCAATTTAATATATATAGCGTTGTATTAAAGTCTGGGGAACATAAAATATGTATTTCCATACTTTTAAAAGCCAATTTATTATATATATGATAAGTGAAACCGGCAGACACAGACGGGGCATATGGGAGAAAAGGCATAATAGGGCTGAATTTGAAGCACCATATTGCATATTCTAGCAGTCTATAAGGGCCCAACATAGCAGTATCTCTATATGTTCACTATATTATTACTATCTCTAAGAAGAGCATAATCAAACCAATTACATGACTACGTACTACAGAAAGGGGGAGAAATCATTCCTTTCATTAAGTCCCAGAGCATCGCAAGCTCCAGTGTCATTGATCCATCTGCTTTCCACCTGTAATAATTTTTTGTGCAAGTCTCCTCCCAAAGGTGAGACTACTACTTGTTCTATGCCAGCAAAGCGTAGAGCATCTGCATTACCATTATGGCATTCGCGTATGTGTTGGATGAGCCTGGGGCAACCTACCCCAGTCTTGATAGAATTACAGTGTTCTCTAAAGCGGATGTACAGCTCTCTAATGGTCTTACCTATGTAGAACCTGTTGCATGTGCACCAAACTACATAAACAATCCATTTGGCTTTGCAACTAATATAAGACCTCACTACGTGATTTATTCCTCCGATTTTTATGTGGTTATCAGTAATGTGGAACTTGCAAAAATTGCAGTTCCTACATGGATAATTGCCTTTCGGGCGCGCTTTGTCCAACCAAGTCACTTTTTTCATTGGGTCAGTTCGATTTTTTACCAGAAGGTCTGATAAGTTGTTACTTCTACGGTACGTTATCAAAGGGGGGCCTATATTTTTTGAACTTAGATCCTTGTCTTTAGTCACAATGGGCCAACACCTTCTGATTGCACCCGCGATGGCGTTATACATGGGGCCGTACTTGAAAGCAAAAGTGAATCTCTTATCATGATCTTTTTGTTGCTTCATTTTTTCATTGTTAATATTCACTGCACGTGAATGTTTCACACTCGCTCTCAACCGTGCCTCCTGTACAATCTTTATTGGGTACCCTCTTTTTATGAATCTGCCTTCTAAGTTAGAGAGTTGCTCCTCTCTGATGGTAGGATTATTATTCATTCTTTGGACTCGTAGAAATTGGCTGTAAGGTAGGCCTTTGTTAGTGTGGTAAGGGTGCGCACTATCAAAGTGTAATAAAGCATTGGTACTTGTAGGTTTCCTATAGAGGGATCTAACCAGTACACCTTCCTGTACCTGTATTTTTACGTCCAGGAACTCAAGTTCCTGGTCACCAAAAACTGAAGTAAAAAGCATGTTATATGTATTGGTGTCATTGAGAAAGTGTATAAACGCTGAGAATTCCTTTTGGGTACCATCCCATACAAGGAACACGTCATCCACATATCTGGCATACAGTTTGATATGTTTCAAAAAAGGATTGGTGGAAGCATATATTACATTATCCTCAAAATGGGCCATGAACAAATTTGCAAGCGTGCAAGAGACAGACGTCCCCATAGCAGTACCTTCGACCTGCTTAAACCATGTGCTACCAAAGGAAAAGGCATTGTGTGTCAATATGAAAGTCAAGGAATCAGTAAGGAAGGAAATTGTCCCTTCTTTTTGATCATTGACGTTCAGGATTTTCTCAATAACTTCAACTGCTAGCTTTTGCGGTATTCTAGTGTACAAACTTTCAACATCGATTGATGTCAGTTTATAACTACTCTGCCATTCAATTTGATCTAAAAGGGTGACGAACGCCGTAGAATCTCTTATGTAAGAAGGAACTTTCCTTAAAAGGGGTCTCAGCAGCCAGTCACAATATTTGGACAGAGGCTCGGTTAGTGAACCCACCCCGGAAACAATAGGGCGAACGGGGGGGTTCACCAACCTTTTATGTACCTTGGGTAAAGCATAGATGTATGGTTTCCTTGGGTGCTCGATGTATCAGAACGTTCTATCAGAACGAGTTAGAAAGTCAATTAAGTGTCACTAATACATATGAGCAACTTGGTTCAGACCCCACCTTTAAGTACAACTCCGAACTTAGGGCTTTACTTCGGGCACATGTGGAGAAGGGCAATATCAATATAAAACAGGCTGAGAAGCTATACATCGCCCTATTGTGTCCGGGGTGGGTTCACTAACCGAGCCTCTGTCCAAATATTGTGACTGGCTGCTGAGACCCCTTTTAAGGAAAGTTCCTTCTTACATAATATTCTACTGCGTTCGTCACCCTTTTAGATCAAATTGAATGGCAGAGTAGTTATAAACTGACATCAATCGATGTTGAAAGTTTGTACACTAGAATACCCCAAAAGCTAGCAGTTGAAGTTATTGAGAAAATCCTGAACGTCAATGATCAAAAAGAAGGGACAATTTCCTTCCTTACTGATTCCTTGACTTTCATATTGACACACAATGCCTTTTCCTTTGGTAGCACATGGTTTAAGCAGGTCGAAGGTACTGCTATGGGGACGTCTGTCTCTTGCACGCTTGCAAATTTGTTCATGGCCCATTTTGAGGATAATGTAACATATGCTTCCACCAATCCTTTTTTGAAACATATCAAACTGTATGCCAGATATGTGGATGACGTGTTCCTTGTATGGGATGGTACCCAAAAGGAATTCTCAGCGTTTATACACTTTCTCAATGACACCAATACATATAACATGCTTTTTACTTCAGTTTTTGGTGACCAGGAACTTGAGTTCCTGGACGTAAAAATACAGGTACAGGAAGGTGTACTGGTTAGATCCCTCTATAGGAAACCTACAAGTACCAATGCTTTATTACACTTTGATAGTGCGCACCCTTACCACACTAAAAAAGGCCGCACCCTTACCACACTAAAAAAGGCCTACCTTACAGCCAATTTCTACAAGTCCAAAGAATGAATAATAATCCTACCATCAGAGAGGAGCAACTCTCTAACTTAGAAGGCAGATTCATAAAAAGAGGGTACCCAATAAAGATTGTACAGGAGGCACGGTTGAGAGCGAGTGTGAAACATTCACGTGCAGTGAATATTAACAATGAAAAAATGAAGCAACAAAAAGATCATGATAAGAGATTCACTTTTGCTTTCAAGTACAGCCCCATGTATAACGCCATCGCGGGTGCAATCAGAAGGTGTTGGCCCATTGTGACTAAAGACAAGGATCTAAGTTCAAAAAATATAGGCCCCCCTTTGATAACGTACCGTAGAAGTAACAACTTATCAGACCTTCTGGTAAAAAATCGAACTGACCCAATGAAAAAAGTGACTTGGTTGGACAAAGCGCGCCTGAACGGCAATTATCGATGTAGGAACTGCAGTTTTTGCAAGTTCCACATTACTGATAACCCCATAAAAATCGGAGGAATAAATCACGTAGTGAGGTCTTATATTAGTTGCAAAACCAAATGGATTGTTTATGTAGTTTGGTGCAGAGAGCTGTACATCCGCTTTAGAGAACACTGTAATTCTATCAAGGCTGGGGTAGGTTGCCCCAGGCTCATCCAACACATACGCGAATGCCATAATGGTAATGCAGATGCTCTACGCTTTGCTGGATAGAACAAGTAGTAGTCTCACCTTT
>JARQOC010001231.1:0-46146 GCA_033576535.1 Allobates femoralis
TGGGTATTAGAGTCTCTAGCGTGTCCAAGGAGATATTTTTAAGCAGAATGTTCGTGGAGTATTTAGCTGCTTTGACAGATAGTGATCTCCAGGCCTGTAGGGTGACTTTAAGAATCGGGTGGGAGGGAGTTTTCATGTGTGGATTAATCAAATAGGCGAGAAGAAGGGATTTCAATGATCCATGTGTGTAGGAACATTCGATGAAGGTCCAGGGGGCATCCGAAAAGTCGAGAAGCCAGTTACGAGATAGTTTGACTAAGGAGGCCTGATAATAGTTGAAGAGATTGGGTATTCCCAAACCGGCAGATAGTTTGTGGCGCTGCAGAGATGATGATGCTACCCTCGAGCTCTTCCCTCGCCAGATGAACGTACGAAGTTGGGCTTGAAGTTTAGAGAACCAGTATCTCGGGATAAATAGGGGGATTGAACGGATCACATAGAGAAATCTCGGGAAAAGGAGCATCTTGAAAGATTCGATCCTACTTAGCCATGAGAGATCAAACTTGGAGAGACGTTGGTATTCCACACAGAAGGATTTGTATAGAGAAGAGAAATTGGAATGGACCGTATCTTTCAGGGGTTTTGTTAATAGTATACCCAAGTATGAGATGTCCTTATCTCTCCAAGAGAAGTTAAATTCGTCTTTGAGGTATGACAGAAGGGTATCATCAATATTGAAATCTAGGACCTGAGACTTGGATGTGTTGATTTTATAATAAGATATGTGAGAATAGGCGTCGAGTTCAATCATCACATGTCTCAGGGACTTCAGAGGGTTGGTTATTGTTAAAAGGATGTCATCTGCAAATAGAGAAATCTTGTGTTGATGTTGATTAGTTGAAATCCCTTTGATGTTGTTATTGTCTCTAATGTTCGCTGCCAGAGGTTCAATAAAGAATGCAAACAATAGAGGGGAAAGAGGACAGCCCTGTCTCGTGCCATTGGAAAGATGGAAAGGGGAAGACAATGCAGTGTTGGAAAGTACTCTAGCCGTAGGAGATTTGTACATAGATCCGATGGTCCTAAGGATGTTGCCTTTAATGCCAAATTTTTTGAGAGTGCAAAGGAGAAATTGCCAGTTAACCCTATCAAATGCCTTCTCGGCGTCTAAGGCCAAGAAGGCAGTTGGTTGTCCAGATGTTTCAGTGGCGGAAATTAAATTCAGGGCACGTCGTGTGGCATCAGTGGTGGTACGAGTTGGGATAAAACCGGCTTGGTCCGGATGAATTAGTTTTTTGACATATTTACTCAATCGGTTAGCGGCTAGTTTAGCAATGAGTTTCGTGTCGGTGTTAAGCAACGAGATAGGGCGGTAGTTTTTCACATCTGATGGGTCTCCTTTGTCTTTGTATAACACTGTGATAGTGGCTTCTAACATGTCTTCTGGTAGGAATCCATGAGAAGCGACATGGTTGGCTAAGGAGGTGATGTAGGGGGCCAAAATTTGCTTAAATGCTTTATAAAGTTCAGTCTGGAAGCCATCAGGGCCAGGGGCTTTATCAACTTTAGATTTGTCGATGACATCCAAAACCTCAGGGAGGGTATAGGGTAAGTTTAAATTGGAGAGTTCATCTGTTGTTAAGGAGGGTAAATCCAGTTTATCTAGGTAATGGTTTATATCTTCCCCATTCGGGGTGTAGGTGGATTGAAGGTTATATAAGGCAGAGTAAAATGAGGCAAATTCCCTCGTGATGTCTCCGGGATGATGGTGAGAGTTATTATGATGATCCTTGATCACCTTTATTCTGGCCTTGGTTTTCTGAAACTTGATTTTTTGGGCTAGTAATTTAGAGGGTTTATCATCCGAGTGGTAATGGAGCGATTTTAACTTTTGGTTCAAATTGTCAAACTCCGAGGTGAGGATAGATTTCAATTCTAGGCGGAGTTTAAAAATCTCGTCTAAGATTTGGGGTTGCATGGAGGTTTGGTGGAGCGTTTCCAGGTCGTGGATTTTTGCCAAGGTGGTCTTAAGTTTTTGGCGATTGAATTTGAGTAATTGGGCATTCAGTTGGATCATTTTACCTCGAATGACAGCTTTAAAAGCTGACCATAGTGTTTGTGGAGAGATATCATGGGTGTCATTATCTTGAAAGTACTGAAGTATCGTTTCTTCAATTTCCTTTTTATAAATGGGATGGGAGTAAAGAAAACTGTTGTTTCTCCATTGTCTAGGTGATGTGGGTTTGGAGCCGGTTTTAAAGTCAAAAACAATGGGAGCATGATCTGACCAGGTTCTTGTTCCTATCTCCACCTTGGTGATTTTTGGGAGAGTAAAAATTCCAGCTAATACCAAATCTATTCTTGAGTAGGAGTTGTGTATCTTAGAGTAGTAAGAATATTCAATAGAGGAGGAGTTCAGGCATCGGAACGCATCATAGAGATCATGTTTATGTAACCAGGGGTCTAAGGATTCATTATTCTTGTTTCTTTCCCTATTGGAAGAATCGGTAAGACTATTGGGGACGGTGTTAAAGTCCCCAAATAGAATAAGATCCCCTTGTTGTCTATCTCTGATTATCCTCATGATTTTGGTCAAGAAGGTCTTCTGTGCCCTGTTAGGGGCATAGATACAAGTGAGGGTAAACAGGTGGTTATTGATCTTGCATATGAGCATCATATACCGTCCCTCCGGATCCTCAATTCTGTCGATGTGTTCAAACACAACAGTGTCTCTAATCATGATGGCGATTCCGGCTTTTTTCTTTTGATTGCTGGCATAGAAAATATTTGGGAATTGTTTAATACTAATTCTCTGAGGTTGGAGTGAGGAGAATTTTGTTTCTTGAAGGCCTATTACATCAGCCTTAGAGTCCTTAATAGTTTTCCACAAAAAAAACCTTCTTTGGGGGGAATTTAAACCGTTGGCGTTCAATGATAAAAATCGTAGAGACATAGTTGGTGATTAGATTGGTATAAAGAGGACTCGGCTGTAGTTTTTTAAAGTGGTGAGTAGTCTAGCTTGTTCGGAAATGGTGGTATGTATACGTGTATACTTTTTAACAAAAGGAAGAAAAATAGAAAATAAATAAAATCTATAAATTGGTAAAGCGTATAAGACGCCACACAATAAAACAATGGAGGGGATCAAAGATCACGTTCTATATCCTCCTATATAGGCTCGTGTTTTTGGCTTGCGCCTCAGCCTGAAAAAGTGGGAGCTGGCTATTGAAAGTATATTGGTACCTAGGATTTAAGAAATAATTATTCCTAGGTCCTTGAGTGTGTCGAGACCTCTTTTTACCTCTGGGAAAGCATGTAAACGTCCTTTATAGTGAAGCATAATTTTAGTCGGGTTAAAACCCCATTTATAGGGGATTGAGTTTTCCTGCAAGATTTTAGTAATTGGGGATAGTTCTTTTCTTTGCAACATGGTAGGTTTGGATATATCAGCAAAGACTCTAATGTGATGATATGGTGTGGGTAATGACTTCTTTTCCTTCATGAAGTGCATTATTTGGTCTTTGACATGGAGAAAATGGAGTTTAATCAAAACATCTCTGGGGACGTCTGAAGGTAATGAGTTGGGTTTTCTAAGACGGTATATTGAGTCAATTGTGAGATCAATATCCGTCAAAGTAGGGATTGCTTTTTTCAGTATACGTTTTACAAATTGGGTAAGTTGGTCAGGTGTGATTGATTCCTCAATACCCCGCAATTTTAGATTCAGGCGCCTCTCCTTGTCGTCTAATTCAGTAAGTTTGGATTGCATGATTTTGCATTTCCCCTCAAGAATTGAGTGTTCTTTAGTGAGAGTCTCATGCTTAGCACTTAGAGCAGATAAGTCAGATTTAGTTGTGTCCACTTTATGTGAGATCGTGTCTACTTTGATTTGTAGAAGATCAAATTTAGACTCCAGTCTTTGTTCAAATGAGTTGCTCTTTCTATCTAGGGCATAAAAGATATCCTTGAAGAAGTCCTTATTGATGGGCCCTGTCCAGTCGATCCCTTCAAACGTGTCTGATGCCTGGGAAGAGGGAGATTCCCTCCTCGGCCTCTGTTTGAGGGGACTGGTATTTGGGGTATTATCCGATTCAGGAGAATCAGGAGAGTTTCTAGCATGTTGGGTGCTTGATTTCTTATTGGTGGCTAAATCCTTCCTCTTTTGGGAAGGAGCCTGTGGTTTAACAAAGTTGGTTTCGTCCATGGGAATTTGGGAAGGAGTGTCCTGATCACTGTAGGAGTGTCTAGGAGATCTAGATCGGTGTTTGGCTTGAGCATGAGCAGACTTGATAGGTAATCTGGATGAGCCAGGAGAAGCCATGTCCATAGTTTTTGTAATAATAGTATGTTTCAATACCGACTAGTGTGGGATGTGGCGGATATAATTTTTATTGAGGGATATTTCCTGATATAATCCAATGTGTGGGTGTATAAGCTGGTCAATAAATTTGAATGGAGTAAGAATACTGCGGGGGAGGGAGAGTCAGAGGAAGGCTTATAATAGGATTATCACTGCCAAGACCCTGCAGGTGGTGTGGAAGTAGTAGAAGCAGAGTTGCCAGAAGGGGACTGCGTGGGACAATTATGTCCAGGAAGAATTCTCCTGGAAAAGTGGATCTAGTTGTGTTTTAGAAAATGGGAAAGATTCAGAGAAGTTTTTGGAGTAGAGAGAATTTCTGCCCCGAGAAATAATTAAAAGTGGGAATCTAGAGGGTCTGTGTCAGCAGGAGAATTTGGTAGGAGTTCCACAAAATAGTGTCACCAGAATTGAGGGTCAGGAGAGATGCAGGAATCAAATAGGGGGTTTTAGTGGTTGAGTAGAGAAGTCAGAACAGAATGCAGATTCAAACCTCCATAAAGGAGGTGACAATAGAGATTTAAACCTTGTTTATGATTTTATGTATGATAAAACAAAGCTGTGATTGTAGTGTATATCACGATGTATTAGAAAATTAAAGCTATAAACAGTGTTTGAGAAATGTGTAACTAATTAAGGTGTAAACCAGGGAAGAGTAGAGTAGATATATCAAATATGGGGTTTCAACGTAGAGATAGAAGAGTTACATAGTGGAGAAGACAGAAGTGGGAAGTAGTAAGGATTTATATCAGAAAGTCATGTAGAAGATTAGAAGTAGAGAAATGTGAAAACAAGGTTAAAGCAGAAGACAAAGAGCAAAAGATATGGAAATATCAGACAGAGGAGTATACCTACATGACCAGGAGAGCGTCCAAGGGAGGCAGAAAATAATTCGCAGTAACAGAGACTCAGATCCAGTAGTCCAGAGAAAAAGGTGGTTTCAATAGTAGAAGAGAGAACAATCCCGTAATGTCGCTCGGACTTCAAAGTTGTCAAAGGTCCTTGTGCGGATGTCTCTGGGGATATCTGAAGCTCAAAGTTCAGAGGAGAAAGAAGCTATAATAGTAGGTCCAGTAGGGATTTGAGTTCCAGGATGTCAGAGGAGGTAAAAGTAGAAAAGGATGTCCCAAGGTTATATGGTGAAGATTTTTTCCAGAGTCTTGCGGTGAGATTGTAAAAGTCCTGTGGAATAAAGATTAGTTCACAGAGTTGTTTGGTATGTCGAGATAATAGACGAAGTAGCTGGAGTCACGGGTCACCAGCAAGCGGTAGCAAGTTTCCAGATGAGGTATCGGGTCGCCGGGAATCGTCAGTCAAGCAGGAACCACTGTTGTGATGAGATAGCGTGATGTCCAGCGAGTCGCGGTGAGATCAATCAGTGGCGTATGTATCAGTAAGACAACCAGCGAGTCCCTTGGCGGAGCTGTACAAGAATAAGGAGAACTCGCGGGCAGCTGGGGCGACTGTAGCGGCGATTCTCCAGGAGGACGGCGCGTCAGCTTCGTATCAATAACCAGCAAAGCACCTGGTGGGTCCCAGCGGGATCAGGAGAAATGTGCGAGTGTGCGAGTAGCCGAGCCACCCGCCGTAGCAACAAGTCTCCCAGGAGACAAACAGCAGCCGGGGAGAGCAGCGGGCCAGCAACAATCCAGTGGAGGCCGAGCGAGCGGGCGGCCCCCAGAGTAGCCAGGAAGGAGCCTCCCCAACTCACCAGAGCACAACACAGGGCCAAAGTGTCCCAGCAGGCAGCCGCGAAGGGGGACAAGTCCAATGTTCCAGGAGCCGTATATAAGGTGGAAAGAGTTAGGGGAGTCTCCACTGAGTTAGGTGTGTAAACAGTAATGAGCGTAGCAAGTGTTAAATGGGTTAACTTCTCAGCAGTCCATTTAAATAGAGTCGCCAGTAATTAGAGTGTAGCAAGTGTTAAATGGGTTAACTTCTCAGCAGTCCATTTAAATAGAGTCGCCAGTAATTAGAGCAGTTGATACACTAGCAGTAATAGCTTTAACGTCCAATTGAATTAGCTAAACAAACAGTAGGAGTTGTTGTAGCAGTCTGCGAGTCGTCAGCAGAGATGAAAGAATATCACAGACAATAGTCTTTGCAACTTGGTTCTTGTTGATTAAAGATCCGGTGGAGATTAGAAGACAATAGCTAGTATCAGTCCAGGCAGATTAGTTGTAATCTCCAGGTGTGAAGAAGGTCTTGAGACGATCACAACTTAATTGACATGCAATAGAAAAAGATTCAAGCCAGAATCAAGTGATCTTGTTGCTGTAGTCTCATTAGGATGTTAATTCATTTAGACGAAAGGTGTGTGTAGCAAGTGTTAAATGGGTTAACTTCTCAGCAGTCCATTTAAATAGAGTCGCCAGTAATTAGAGCAGTTGTATCAAATAGCAGTAATAGCTTTAACGTCTAATTGAATTAGCTAAACAAACAGTAGATGACCAGAATCAGTAGGAATATACTCAGCTTCAAACAAGAAGAATGGATCATCCAGTGATCAGAAGCCTCACAATCCAAGTGTGCAATACGGAGGTCCTGTAATGAGTTTTGATAGGAGTTGCAGCGCCCTTTGCCGTCAGCAGTGACTATGACCGCCGGTAGTTTGTATGAAGCAATCAGGAGGAGAAAAAAAAAGCGGGAAGAGGTGCGCCCTCTATCGCCGGCAGTCGGTATGGCAACAACAAGTTACATAAGGCAGTTAGAGGTGCGCCCTCTACCGCCGGCAGTCGGTATGGCAACAACAAGTTACATAAGGCAATTAGAGCAGCGGCGGGAGGAAAATGGCGGGAAAAAGAGCGGGAAATTATACAGAGACATTCAGCGGGTCTTAAGTGCCCAAAAAAGTGCCGGGAAGTCAGCAAAAACAGCGGAAAGCCTCTCACCTCTTCCAGAGATTGATTTTCTTAATCTTTTGATGCCAATGATGTGGTTTAAGTCAGAGGAAAAGTCGCAGAAGGACCCCAAACCAGATGCCAGAAAAAAGAGATGGAAGGGGAATCCAAGATGTAGAGAAAGTCTCCTTGACAAGCCTTGTATTTTTGGAGTATATCCTCTGTTGTAGTAGGCTCGGATGTAGCTTGGAGTCAGGTGGTGGCAGCAGTTGTTATGTCGGGTCCCAAGTCCTCCGCTCAGCCGCGGCAGGCGGGAAGAGCGGGGAGATCCCGAAAAAGGCGGGAAAAAGTCTGGAGCCGGTTCCAAAGCTCAATAGCCTCTCGGAACCGGAGAAAAACTCCAGAAGTTGAATGCAGAAATCCAGAGAGCCAACCAGATCTTAGTTAAATCAAGGATTGAGAAGGGAAAGCAGAGTTTCCAGGAGATCCTCTAGTGGAGTGGTCCAGGAAGGCAAAAAAGGGTGCAAAAGTCCAAGAGGAAGAGGTCCAACAAGTCCAGATGGTTCCGGATGGTAGAACAAATAGATCCAAGTTGGTTTGATTGGACTTTTCCCCAAGGGAATAAGTCCAGTTGGTGTCTTCAGGCTGAGGTGCGGGAGCTCGAGCTAAACACGTCTGCTCAGGCTGAGATCCATAGCCACGCCCCTGAATTTTTCTCCAAAACTACTGGAGCTGTGATGCTGTTCTTTGGGATTCCTGCTTAGGTTCATGAAGAGAGCAGAATGGGACAAACAATTTGAATGTATCTTCTTTCTAGCCAGAGATATAGTCAAACGTATGCTTAAATGTCTATTTTAACTGTTTGGACGCGAAAACACACTTTCATGTCAAAGCAATGAATTTTTCTCCAAAACTACTGGAGCTGTGATGCTGTTCTTTGGGATTCCTGCTTAGGTTCATAAACAGAGCAGAATGGGACAAAAAATTTGAATGTATCTTCTTTCTAGCCAGAGATATAGTCAAACGTATGCTAAAATGTCTATTTTCACTGTTTAGACGCGAAAACACACTTTCATGTCAAAGCAATGAATTTTTCTCCAAAACTACTGGAGCTGTGATGCTGTTCTTTGGGATTCCTGCTTAGGTTCATAAGGAGAGTAGAATGGGACAAAAAATTTGAATGTATCTTCTTTCTAGCCAGAGATATAGTCAAACGTATGCTTAAATGTCTATTTTCACTGTTTAGACGCGAAAACACACTTTCATGTCAAACCAATGAATTTTTCTCCAAAACTACTGGATCTGTGATGCTGTTCTTTAAGATTCCTGCTTAGGTTCATAAGGAGAGCAGAATGGGACAAAAATTTGAATGTATCTTCTTTCTAGCCAGAGATATAGTCAAACGTATGCTAAAATGTCTATTTTCACTGTTTAGACGCGAAAACACACTTTCATGTCAAAGCAATGAATTTTTCTCCAAAACTACTGGAGCTGTGATGCTGTTCTTTGGGATTCCTGCTTAGGTTCATGAAGACAGCAGAATGGGACAAAAAATTTGAATGTATCTTCTTTCTAGCCAGAGATATAGTCAAACGTATGCTTAAATGTCTATTTTCACTGTTTAGACGCGAAAACACACTTTCATGTCAAAGCAATTAATTTTTCTCCAAAACTACTGGAGCTGTGATGCTGTTCTTTAAGATTCCTGCTTAGGTTCATAAGGAGAGCAGAATGGGACAAAAAATTTGAATGTATCTTCTTTCTAGCCAGAGATATAGTCAAACGTATGCTTAAATGTCTATTTTCACTGTTTGGACGCGAAAACACACTTTCATGTCAAAGCAATGAATTTTTCTCCATTTCAAAGTGTATTTATTAAATTTTGAAAATGGGGGAGTAGGTAAGAGGGGGAAGGAATAGGGGAGGGGAGGGATACATAAAATAAGGGAAGGGATGTTGGGAGGGGGGAAGGATAGAGGGGGACACACAGTAATGTATGAGTTAAACAGTCATATAACAGCTGAGTACTAGAAACATAGAAAAACAATGTTGGTAAACAAGTTAGTTATAAAGGAAGAGAAAATATCAGTCAAACAACTATTTACAATACAGTGATGTACTGAATGGCATATATGAATTATAAATACAAAGAAAGTGTAAAATTATGGGATTACTTCAGGACAATGTAAGAAACGGCATCTGGTTGTAGTTTAGCGAGCTAATGAGAGCTACATATTATCAAAAAGAAAAAGTCTGAGGTTCTGGTTTTCATGAGAATGAAACAGAGCTAAGGAGGAATAGAAAGAAGGAGAGAAGGACAGTAGAGGTTGGACCATGATTCCCATTGGAGAAGAAATTTAGACCAGCCTTTGAGTCTTGTTGTAAAAGAGAATTCATATGTGCAATGGTCTGTGACTTTTTCTATTAAAGTCTTTATCAGTGGAGGATCTTGTTGACTCCAACGGGCGGCCAGCAGGTTCTTGGCAGTTAGAATTATGTGAGAGGTTAGAGCTCTATGATGAGGGGGGATGTTTTCTATACCAATTAGGAGAAGAGCTAATTGTGGAGTAAGAGTGACATGAAAGTTAGTAACTCTTCCAATCAGAGAAGCGACCTCTTTCCAAAAGAGTGTAATTTTAGGGCAGAACCAAAAGATATGGGAGAGACTGCCAGTAGCACCACAGTCTCTCCAACACAGTGGAGATTGGTCCGGGTACCAGTGATGTAACGTCATTGGAGTGTAGTACCATCTGGAGATCAATTTATAATGGTTCTCATGCAGTGTTGCACATTTAGAACTAGAATAAGCCGATTTTAATGCTTTGGGAAAAGTATCCAAGTTGATGTTAATATGGAGTTCTTCTTCCCAAGCCTTGAGAAAAGTGAGGCAGGGTAACTCCAACTCGTCATTGAATATTTTGTATAGACGGTTTGTAGACCATATCGATTCCTTTTGGAATAACCTTATTAACTCCGTGGTAATGGAGGGAAGTTTAAAATCAGGATGGTGTGCTTGAAAGTAATTATTCATAAGTCTCCAGTGTGTTCTATCATCTCTAGATAATGAAAAAATGGTTTGCATATGTTGGAATGATTTAAGATGGCCATCTTGGAGAAGGTCCTGAATATGGGTGTTTTGTCTCGTTTTCCAGTGGGAGAGATCTAATGATGGAATCAGGGTTTCCAGGGTTTCCAGAGGGATGTTTTTAAGCAAGAGTTTCGCAGAATATTTATTTGCTTTGGAATTGAGTTCCTTCCAGGCTAGTAAAGTTGCTTTTATTGTTGGTTGAGAAGGTAGTTTGATCTGAGGGTTGAGCAGGTATGCAACGAGAAGAGTTTTCAGGGATTTGTTTGTGTAGGCGTCTTCAATCGAGATCCAGGGCAGGTCTGGAGAGTCAAGAAACCAACGTTGAGATTGTTTTATTAGAGTAGCTAAATAATAGTTAAAGAGGTTGGGGACTCCCAGACCTGCGGATAGCTTATGTCGTTGTAGGGAAGAAGAAGCAACTCTTGAGGGTTTGCTGCGCCAAATAAAGGAACGCAATTGGGATTGTAATTTCACAAACCAGCTCCTAGGTATAAATAAGGGAATTGAGCGAATAATGTAGAGGAATTTGGGAAAGAGTAACATTTTAAAAGACTCAATTCTGCTCAGCCATGAAAGATCAATTTTGGAAAGTCGCTGGTATTCAAGAGATAGAGAGTTGTGTAGTGCTGAGAGGTTGGTATGAGCTATTGCTTTTAGGGGTTTTGTAAGAAGGATACCCAAATAGGAGATGGTTTTTTCTGTCCAGGAGAAATCGAATTCCTGTTTAAGGTACTGAAGCAGGGTTTCATCAATGTAAAAATCTAGGACCTGAGATTTGGAAGAATTGATCTTGTAATAGGAGACTTGGGAGAATTTGTTAAGTTCAATAGCTAGATGTCTCAGGGATTTTAGAGGGTTGGTGAGTGTCAATAGGACATCATCTGCAAATAACGAAATCTTGTAGTCATGTTGGTCAATTGGGATGCCCTTGATGTTCTTGTTCTTCCTTATGTTAGCTGCCAGAGGTTCAATAAAAAGTGCAAATAAGAGAGGTGATAAGGGACAACCTTGCCTCGTACCATTAGAGAGATGGAATTTGGGAGATAAGGAAGTGTTTGAAGAAACCCTTGCGGATGGGGATTTGTACATAGATGTAATTGTCCTAAGAATATTACCTCTGAGACCAAAAGTTTCAAGGGTTCTGAATAGGAATGACCAGTTTACTCTATCGAATGCCTTTTCGGCATCTAAAGCCAAAAAGGCAGCCGGTTGTTTGGAGTGTTCGATGTTAGATATTAAATTTAGGACACGTCTTGTAGCGTCCGTGGTAGTACGAGTAGGTATGAAGCCTGCTTGGTCGGGATGTATCAAGTTTTTAATAATTTTACTTAATCTGTTAGCTGCAAGTTTGGCGATGATCTTTGTATCCGTATTCAGAAGCGAAATTGGCCTGTAATTTTTTACATCAGAGGGGTCTCCCTTATCCTTATAGATGACAGAAATGGTGGCCTCTAACATGTCATCTGGAAGGACGCCATGAGAGGCAACATGATTCGCCAATTTAACAAGATAAGGAGCCAAAATGTTGTTAAATTCTTTGTACAGTTCGTTTTGAAACCCGTCAGGGCCCGGGGCTTTCCCCAATTTAGATTTATTAATGACCTCTGATACCTCGGAGAGAGAATATGGGGAGTTTAGTATGGTCAATTCAGCGGGTGTTAATGAGGGGAGATCCAAGTTGTGTAGATATTGGAGAATTTCATCCTCATTAGGAGAATAGTTAGACGGGGAGTCTTTCAAATTGTATAATGACGAGTAAAAGGAAGCAAATTCCAGGGCAATATCAGCTGGATGATGGAGGAATTTGTCCTGTTGGGTTTTAATAACTTTTATTCTTGTTGAGGTCCTCTGGAATTTAATTTTTTGGGCTAACAATTTAGAAGATCTGTCATCTGAATGGTAATGCGTTAATTTAAGTTTCTGGTTGATTTTGTCGTATTCAGAGGTGAGGATTGATTTCAAGTCCAGGCGGAGCTTGAAGATGTCATCTAATGTTTGAGGGTTTTTAGAAGATTGGTGCAATAATTCTAGATCTTGAATTTTAGATATGGTGTCCTTGAGTTTTTGCCTATTATTTTTTTGAAGCTGGGCATTTAATTGGATTAGCTTACCTCGTATGACAGTTTTAAAAGCAGACCACAGGATTTCTGTTGGGGTATCAGGTAAATCGTTTTCCCTGAAATAGTTAAGTATCGAGTCTTCGATTTCCTTCTTGTAAAGAGGGTGAGAGTATAAGAAACTATTGTTTCTCCACTGTTTATGTGAGATTACTCTCGGGCCAAAATTGAAATCAAAGGTAATGGGGGCATGATCCGACCAGGTCCTGGTCCCTATCTCCACTTTGGAAAACTTGGGGAGGGAAAAAATAGATGCCAGAACCAGGTCAATTCTGGAATATGTTTTATGTGGTTTAGAAAAATAGGTGTATTCTATGGAAGAAGAATTGAGGCAACGGAAGACATCATAGAGATCGTTTCTGTGAAGCCAGGGATCTAGTGACTCGTTGTTTTTATTTCTTTGCTTGTTAGAGGAGTCAGTTACACTGTTTGGGACTGTATTAAAGTCGCCAAAGAGGATGAGATCACCCTGGACTTTGTCTGCAATGAGTCTCATGAGTTTGGTTAAAAACGTTTTTTGAGCTCTGTTTGGGACATAAAGACAGATGAGAGTGAATAAGTGGTTGTTTAATTTACAGATGAGAAGTAAATACCGACCCTCTGGATCTTCCAATCTATCAATATGCTCGAAGGTGACATTGTTATTGATCATGATAGCCACCCCAGCTTTTTTCTTCCGGTTATTAGCGAAAAATATAGTTTGAAAATTTTTGTTGGTGAGTCTTGGAGGTTGGAGGGATGAGAATTTAGTCTCTTGGAGGCCTATCACATCGGCTTTGGAATCTCTTATCGTTTTCCATAGGAAAAATCGCCTTTGGGGGGAGTTTAACCCATTGCAGTTTTGGGAAAGAAAACGAAGAGACATGGTGAATTACAAAGCGATGTTATAGGGATAGGGATGCTTAGTAGTAGCAAGAGATGTCTAATTTGTCCAGAAATAATGAGGAACACCAGTAATGGAAAGTAGATAAGTGGTAGGGGATTAAGAGGTTTAGAGTGTCACTCAGTACTCAGAAGAGGGGATCTAACGATCACGATCTATTTCCTCTTTAAGGGGCTAGTGTTTTTGGCCATGCAATTCGGCCAAAGTGGTGGGGATAGGATCAAGTTAAGGAACAGAGAAACCTATGTTTTTAAGAATTTCCAGACCTCTGTGTACCTCGGAAATGGTGGTAACCCTTCCTTGATGAGAAAAGGAAATCCTAGTGGGGTTAAAGCTCCATTTGTAAAGAGTTGAGTTGTCTTGTAGGATTTTAGTGATGGGGGAGAGTTCTCTCCTCTGGAGCATAGTTTGCTTGGAGATATCGGCAAAGATTCTAATGTTATGGTATGGTGTAGGAAAGATCTTCCTCTTCTTCATGTGTTCTACAATTTGGTCTTTAGTATGTAAATAGTGGAACCTAACCAGGACATCCCTGGGGGTCTCAATGGGGAGTGAGGCTGGTTTTCTGAGGCGATATGTTGAGGCTAGAGTAAGGTCAAGATCAGTTAGCGTCGGTATTGTTAGTTTTAATAATTTAATGATAAATTGTGCAAGTTGAGCAGAAGGTATTGATTCCTCAATGCCGCGGAATTTTAAATTTTGGCGTCTATCTTTGTTATCTAATTCGGCAAGTTTAGCCTGCATGATTCTGCAACTGTCCTCCAAAGTTGTATGGGCCTTAGTCAGGGAATTAAATTTGGTAGACAATGCAGTAAGATCTGTTTTATTTTTGTCTGCTTTCTGTGCAACTTTGTCAACCGTAATTTGCATCAAATCAAATTTTGAGTCCAAACTTTGTTCAAATAGTTGGTTTTTTTTTATCAAGAGCATAGAATACATCTTTGAAAAAATCCTTATCGATTGGGCCAGTCCAATCTATCCCTGCAAATGTGTCTGAAGTTTGAGGAGTAGGAGATTCCTTCCTCGGCTTCTGTTTGAGAGGGCTGGTGTTTGGTGTATCGTCGAGATCGGAGGAATCAGGGGAACGTCTAGAAAGAGGGGTAGCGGATGTTGTTTTAGAGGGTATATTCTTCCTCTTCTGAGAAGGATTGGTAGGTTTAATAAAAGTACCTTCCTCCATAGGTACATGTGAAGGAGAGTCTTGGTCGCTGTAGGAATGTCTGGGGGATCTAGACCGGTTTTTGGAATTAGCATGTGCGGTCTTAATATCCGCTCTAGGTGGCCTAGGAATTGACATGTTGAGCTGCGTTGAAAGCCTCAGTGGGGCTTTTAATGTAAGTCAAAATTAGGAGGGAATATAATTGGGGAGATTTATGATTCTTAGTTTATATAAGGGGATAATAGTTGACTAGGGAGCCAGCAAAAATAAAATTAAAATAGTAACTGCCAAGATAGACTAGTTGAATATCAAGAGCTTCACAGCCGGGCTATAAGGAGTCCGTAGAATCAGGTAAGAACAAGGAGAAGTATTTCAAATGGGAAGAAGCCAATCTATGGGCAGAAGGGGAGATTATGGGTCCTTGAATAAAGAATCCACTAAAAGGAGGTTGGTATTAGTATGGGAGATCGTTGATCAGCTGATAGTGAATAAAGCCAAGTACTATACTCTTACAATAAATTGTTTGCAAAATGGGTAGTAGAGGCAGATAGGATATACAGGCTAAAAGTAAGTGAGAGCAGAAAGGGGATATGTAGAATAGGAAGAGAAGTAGTAGAGGAGAAGAATAAGGATTCAGAGACAAGAGTATTGGGAGGAAAATCGTTAATGAGAGTAAAGTGAGGGTGAAAGAGAAAACCAGAAATACAGAGAAATAATTGGTAGGTTTTACCTATGTTGCTCGAGGATAATAACCGAGGTGAACCAACAATAAATCGTTAAAGAAAAGCAGCAGTATTCCAGTAATCCAGAGAAAGGTAGCAGTTTTCCGTCCACTCGCGATGATAGCAGGGAATTGTAGAAGAAATAAGGTGATTAATATAGTATCCACAAAGATGAGAGTGTAGGTGAGTTGACTCGTTGATGTTGCAGGAGCAGTAGTCCAGTCGCGTGTTCAGAGGTACAGATGTGGATCTGTCGACTCACTGATGTTACAGCAGGAAGCAGGCGAGTCGGGTGATCAAGATGCCGGAACAGTTCAGTTGACTCGTTGGTATTGGAGCAGGCAGCAAGCTAGTCGGGTGTACAGAAATATAAGTGCAGTTCAGTTGACTCGCTGGTATTGCAGCAGAAAACAGGCGAGTCGCGTGGCCAAAGGCGGCAGTACTGTTCAGTTGACTCGCCGGTATTGGAGCAGAGAGCAGGCGAGTCGCTTGTAGAGAGAAATCAGAACAGTTCAGTTGACTCGCTGGGGCTTCTGCAGACAGCAAGCGAGTTGCGTGGTATTGTAGTTGTTAGATTATCCAACAAGTTGAGAGGAATGTAGTAGCAGCGAGTTGCCAGGTGAGGCCGTTGTGGAGATGTATGAGAGAAGTCGTCCAGCGGGAGGATGGCTGTGGCGAGTCGCGCTGCAAGTGGAGTCCCGGTGAATCAACAAGAAAAGCCGTGACAACAAGAGGGAGGGTGCCGGCCCGCCAGGGAGACAATCCGTTCCAGGGAAGCCAGTAAATGCAGTTGAAGATCCAGGATCCAGGGGGACAATCGCAGCTTCGCAGTCAAAGATCCCTACCGGGCAACCGCTCGACCAGACAGTCTCCAGGAGCAGTTCCGCAGAAGGGAAAAAAACAATTTTGGAAGAAAAAACTGTCACCCTCTATCGCCAGCAGTAGCTATGACCGCCTCAGGTTAAGAACAATGATTGCAAAAATGGCGAGAAAAAAGGAGAGGGAGCACAGAGCGCCTTCCGGCACTAAAAGGTAGCGCAGCAACAGCAAGCCATGTAGTATAGCCGCAAAAAAGGCGGAAAAAAAAAAAAAAAAAAAAAAAAGTGGAAGTAAACAGCGCCCTCTGGTGGCGAGGGATGGAATAGCAACAACAAGTTATGCAATGTAGCCGCAAAAAAGGCGGGAAAAAGGAGAGAGAGAGCAAACAGCGCCCTCTGGCGCCAAAGGATGGTATAGCAACAACAAGTTATATAATGTGGCCGCGAAAAAGGCGGGAAAACTTGGCGGGAGATAGTTGCTGAGTCATCCAGAGAGCCAGACAATTTTTAAGGCAATAGAGAGCCGCAGTAAATACCGGAAAGGATCTCACCTGTAAAATATAAGTCTGGAAGACAGTATTTGAAGAGAATTATTGCCTTTTCTTGATAGATAAGCATGGAGACCCAAAATCAGAGTTTGTGGAAGTGAAGAGAAAATCACAGGAAGAATAACAACGGTCCTTGGGTGATAATATCAAGGGAAATCTTCCATGTAGTGTAGATGAACCGGGCTCAAAGCTTAATGCAAACGGCAGCAGCGAGAGAGAGTCTTGTTAGCTGAGGAGAGACCCGGGACCGCCGTTCCACCGCGAATGGCGGGAAAAGCGGGGGAGTCCCGGGAGCAGGCGGGAAAAGACTTAATGTGGGTTTTAAGGTCCAATAATTTCTCCAGGACGAAGTAGATCCCTGGGAAGTAGATGTATAGGTCCAGAGAAGGTCCCAAAGGAGAAAAATTGCAGGTGAATGAAGAAGGAGAAGTGGTCTCAGAGGAACTCCTGTGTTGGAGATCGAGGTGGTGCAGAAATCCGGAAAAAAAAAAAAGATATTCAGCTGGTCCAGAATGTTCCTGATGATGGTACCGAATGATCTTTGTAGATGTAGATGGATTTCTTCTGTCAAGAAGGAATCCTGTTGGTTTTTCAGGCCGAGGTGCGGGAGCTCGAGCTAAACACGTCTGCTCAGGCTGAGATCCATAGCCACGCCCTGAATTTTTCTCCAAAACTACTGGAGCTGTGATGCTGTTCTTTGGGATTCCTGCTTAGGTTCATGAAGAGAGCAGAATGGGACAAAAAATTTGAATGTATCTTCTTTCTAGCCAGAGATATAGTCAAACGTATGCTAAAATGTCTATTTTCACTGTTTAGACGCGAAAACACACTTTCATGTCAAAGCAATTAATTGTTCTCCAAAACTACTGGAGCTGTGATGCTGTTCTTGAAGATTCCTGCTTAGGTTCATAAGGAGAGTAGAATGGGACAAAAAATTTGAATGTATCTTCTTTCTAGCCAGAGATATAGTCAAACGTATGCTTAAATGTCTATTTTCACTGTTTAGACGCGAAAACACACTTTTATGTCAAAGCAATTAATTTTTTTCCAAAACTACTGGAGCTGTGATGCTGTTCTTTGGGATTCCTGCTTAGGTTCATGAAGAGAGCAGAATGGGACAAAAAATTTGAATGTATCTTCTTTCTAGCCAGAGATATAGTCAAAACGTATGCTGAGGCTGGGGTCACAGTTGCCATGCGTTTTTTTAAGTGATTTAACAAAACTCATGCTTTTTTTCATGTCAGCATGAGTTTTGTAAGGTGTGTGATGGCTCCCTGCGTTTTTGGGTGCGTTTTTGAATCTGCACCTAAAAATAGTGCTTGTAGTATTTTTTTGAGCGTTTTGAAAAACGCATGCGTTTTTGTAGAAAACGCATGCGTTTTTATACATGGGTTCCTATGGGAAACGCATGCAAAAACGCATGTACAGTTAGTACCTTTTAGTGCCATTCAAAAACGCATGCGTTTCCCATAGGAGCCCATGTTAACAAAAACGCATGCGTTTCCGGAAACGCATGCGTTTTTGTTAACATGGGCTCCTATGGGAAACGCATGCGTTTTTGAATGGCACTAAAAGGTACTAACTGTACATGCGTTTTTGCATGCGTTTCCCATAGGAACCCATGTTATAAAAACGCATGCGTTTTCTACAAAAACGCATGCGTTTTCTACAGAAACGCATGCGTTTTTGGATATGCTCCAAAAACGCATGGGACAGTCACACATGCTTTTTGGCTATTAGGGCATGCGTTTTTTAACATGGGGGCCTATGGGTGCGTTTTTTACATGCGTTTTTGAAAACGCAGGTCTCCAAAAATGCATGTGAAAAATGGTACTGTGACCCCAGCCTTAAATGTCTATTTTCACTGTTTAGACGCGAAAACACACTTTCATGTCAAAGCAATGAATTTTTCTCCTAAACTACTGGAGCTGGGATGCTGTTCTTTGGGATTCCTGCTTAGGTTCATGAAGAGAGCAGAATGGGACAAAAAATTTGAATGTATGTTCTTTCTAGCCAGAGATAAAGTCAAACGTATGCTTAAATGTCTATTTTCACTGTTTAGACGCGAAAACACACTTTCATGTCAAAGCAATGAATTTTTCTCCAAAACTACTGGAGCTGTGATGCTGTTCTTTGGGATTCCTGCTTAGGTTCATAAGGAGAGTAGAATGGGACAAAAAATTTGAATGTATCTTCTTTCTAGCCAGAGATATAGTCAAACGTATGCTTAAATGTCTATTTTCACTGTTTAGACGCGAAAACACACTTTCATGTCAAACCAATGAATTTTTCTCCAAAACTACTGGATCTGTGATGCTGTTCTTTGGGATTCCTGCTTAGGTTCATAAGGAGAGCAGAATGGGACAAAAATTTGAATGTATCTTCTTTCTAGCCAGAGATATAGTCAAACGTATGCTAAAATGTCTATTTTCACTGTTTAGACGCGAAAACACACTTTCATGTCAAAGCAATGAATTTTTCTCCAAAACTACTGGAGCTGTGATGCTGTTCTTTGGGATTCCTGCTTAGGTTCATGAAGACAGCAGAATGGGACAAAAAATTTGAATGTATCTTCTTTCTAGCCAGAGATATAGTCAAACGTATGCTTAAATGTCTATTTTCACTGTTTAGACGCGAAAACACACTTTCATGTCAAAGCAATTAATTTTTCTCCAAAACTACTGGAGCTGTGATGCTGTTCTTTAAGATTCCTGCTTAGGTTCATAAGGAGAGCAGAATGGGACAAAAAATTTGAATGTATCTTCTTTCTAGCCAGAGATATAGTCAAACGTATGCTTAAATGTCTATTTTCACTGTTTGGACGCGAAAACACACTTTCATGTCAAAGCAATGAATTTTTCTCCAAAACTACTGGAGCTGTGATGCTGTTCTTTGGGATTCCTGGTTAGGTTCATAAGGAGAGCAGAATGGGACAAAAAATGTGAATGTATCTTCTTTCTAGCCAGAGATATAGTCAAACGTATGCTAAAATGTCTATTTTCACTGTTTAGACGCGAAAACACACTTTCATGTCAAAGCAATGAATTTTTCTCCAAAACTACTGGAGCTGTGATGCTGTTCTTTGGGATTCCTGCTTAGGTTCATAAGGAGAGTAGAATGGGACAAAAAATTTGAATGTATCTTCTTTCTAGCCAGAGATATAGTCAAACGTATGCTTAAATGTCTATTTTCACTGTTTAGACGCGAAAACACACTTTCATGTCAAAGCAATGAATTTTTCTCCAAAACTACTGGAGCTGTGATGCTGTTCTTTGGGATTCCTGCTTAGGTTCATGAAGAGAGCAGAATGGGACAAAAAATTTGAATGTATCTTCTTTCTAGCCAGAGATATAGTCAAACGTATGCTTAAATGTCTATTTTCACTGTTTAGACGCGAAAACACACTTTCATGTCAAAGCAATTAATTTTTTTCCAAAACTACTGGAGCTGTGATGCTGTTCTTTGGGATTCCTGCTTAGGTTCCTGAAGAGAGCAGAATGGGACAAAAAATTTGAATGTATCTTCTTTCTAGCCAGAGATATAGTCAAACGTATGCTTAAATGTCTATTTTCACTGTTTAGACGCGAAAACACACTTTCATGTCAAAGCAATGAATTTTTCTCCTAAACTACTGTAGCTGGGATGCTGTTCTTTGGGATTCCTGCTTAGGTTCATGAAGAGAGCAGAATGGGACAAAAAATTTGAATGTATGTTCTTTCTAGCCAGAGATAAAGTCAAACGTATGCTTAAATGTCTATTTTCACTGTTTAGACGCGGAAAACACACTTTCATGTCAAAGCAATGAATTTTTCTCCAAAACTACTGGAGCTGTGATGCTGTTCTTTGGGATTCCTGCTTAGGTTCATGAAGAGAGCAGAATGGGACAAACAATTTGAATGTATCTTCTTTCTAGCCAGAGATATAGTCAAACGTATGCTAAAATGTCTATTTTCACTGTTTAGACGCGAAAACACACTTTCATGTCAAAGCAATGAATTTTTCTCCATATCAAATTATTTTTATTGAATATAAATATATAAAAAGAGGGGGGGGAAAGGAACGGGGAAGGGGAAAGTACATAAACAAAAAGGGAAAAGTGGGAGGGGGATAGGGGGAGGGGGGGGAACAAACAGTATGTAAGCAGAAAAGGTATATTAAATCGAGTAACACTAGTATCAAATAACACATCAAACAAGTCTGTTTTAACAATCAGTTATAAAAGTAGGGTCGGAATCAGTGGACAGACTATATACATTACAATGAATATTGGATAACGTCTTAGATAAGAGCAAAAAAGTAAAAGTAGTATAAGAACCATATCAGAGCAAGAAAGAAAAAGAGAAGGCCTTAAGGGTATCGATAACAAGAACAAAGAAATTCCATGTGGAGTAAAGGAGTGTAATGAATAGTAAGGTTGAATTTAAGCTGGAAGAAACTAAAGCAAAAGGGAAGGACAGTAGATGTTAAGCCAAGGTTCCCACTGGAGCAGAAATTTTTGCCAAGTATTGGCTCTCGTGGCGAAGGTGTATTCATGAATACAGTGGACTGTGACCCTATCTATCAAGTTTGTGATAGAAGGAGAACCACGTTGCTTCCATCTAGCGGCCAGCAGGGTCTTGGCAGTAAGGATAATGTGGGAGATAAGGAGTCTGAAGTGTGGATGGAGGTCCTCTGCTCCAATTAGTAGGAGAACCAATTGGGGGGTAAGAGTGAGTTGGATTTTTGTGACTTTTTTAATCAGTGAAGTAACTTCCTTCCAAAATTGTCGTACTTCTGGACATGACCAAAAGATGTGGGATAGGGTACCTTTTTCACCACAGGCTCTCCAGCAGAGTGGGGATTGATCCGGGTAACTTCGGTTGACCAGCACAGGAGTATAGTACCATCTTGAGACAAGTTTGTAGTGGCTCTCACACATGGTGGCGCACCTAGAACTGGAATAGGCGGATTTAAGAGACTTGGGAAAATTCTCCAAATCGATTTTTATGTTTAATTCACCTTCCCAAGCTGTGAGAAAGGATAAGCGAGGAAGGTCAAGATCTTCATTAAAAATTCGGTAGAGTTTGTTCGTAGTCCACAGCGAATCCTTTTGAGATAATCTAATAAGTTCGGTGATGATGGAAGGGAACTTAAAGTCGGGATGACAAGAGTGGAAAAAGTTGTCCAAAAGTCTCCACTGCGTCCTGTCGTCCCTCGTGAGTGGAAACTCAGTTGACATGGCTTCGAATGATTTTAGGTGGTCGTCATAAAGAAGGTCCTGGATATAGACATTGTCTCTCAGTTTCCAGTGAGCTAGGTCCAACGTGGGTATTAGAGTCTCTAGCGTGTCCAAGGGAATATTTTTAAGCAGAATGTTTGTGGAGTGGTTAGCTGCTTTGACAGATAATGATCTCCAGGCCTGTAGGGTGACTTTAAGAATCGGCTGGGAGGGAGTTTTCATGCGTGGATTAATCAAAAAGGCGAGAAGAAGGGATTTCAAGGATCTGTGTGTGTAGGAGCATTCGATGGAGGTCCAGGGGGCATCCGAGAAGTCGAGAAGCCAATTACGAGATAGTTTGACTAAGGAGGCGTGGTAATAGTTGAAAAGATTGGGTATTCCCAAACCGGCAGATAGTTTGTGGCGCTGCAGAGATGTTGATGCTACCCTCGAACTCTTCCCTTGCCAGATAAACCTACGAAGTTGGGCTTGAAGTTTAGAAAACCAGAATCTCGGAATAAATAGGGGGATTGAACGGATCACATAGAGAAATCTCGGGAAAAGGAGCATCTTGAAAGATTCGATCCTACTTAGCCAAGAGAGATCGATCTTGGAGAGACGTTGGTATTCCACACAGAATGAGTTGTATAGCGAAGAAAAATTGGAATGGACCGTATCTTTCAGGGGTTTTGTTAGTAGTATACCTAAGTATGAGATGTCCTTATCTCTCCAAAAGAAATTAAATTCGTCTTTGAGGTATGACAGAAAGGTATCATCAATATTGAAATCTAGGACCTGAGACTTGGATGTGTTAATTTTATAATAAGATATGTGAGAATAGGCGTTGAGTTCAATCATCACATGTCTCAGGGACTTCAAAGGGTTGGTTACTGTTAAAAGGATGTCATCTGCAAATAGAGAAATCTTGTATTGATGCTGATTAGTTGAAATCCCCTTGATGTTGTTATTATTTCTGATGTACGCTGCTAGAGGTTCAATAAAGAACGCAAACAGTAGAGGGGAAAGAGGACAGCCCTGTCTCGTGCCATTGGAAAGATGAAAAGGGGAAGACAATACAGTGTTGGAAAGTACTCTAGCCGTAGGGGATTTGTACATAGATCCGATGGTCCTAAGGATGTTGCCTTTAATGCCAAATTTTTTAAGAGTGCAAAAGAGAAATTGCCAGTTAACCCTATCAAAAGCCTTCTCGGCGTCTAAGGCCAGGAAGGCAGTTGGTTGTCCAGATGTTTCAGTGGCGGAAATTAGATTCAGGGCACGTCGTGTGGCATCAGTGGTGGTGCGAGTTGGAATAAAACCGGCTTGGTCCGGGTGAATTAATTTTTTGACATATTTACTCAATCGGTTAGCGGCTAGTTTAGCAATGAGTTTCGTGTCGGTGTTAAGCAACGAGATAGGGCGGTAGTTTTTCACATCTGATGGGTCTCCTTTGTTTTTGTATAGCACCGTGATAGTGGCTTCTAACATGTCTTCTGGTAGGAATCCATGAGAAGCGACATGATTGGCCAAGGAGGTGATGTAGGGGGCCAAGATTTGCTTAAATGCTTTATAAAGTTCAGTTTGAAAGCCATCAGGGCCCAGGGGCTTTATCAACTTTAGATTTGTCGATGACATCCAAAACCTCAGGGATGGTATAGGGTAGGTTTAAATTGGAGAGCTCATCTGTTGTTAAAGAGGGTAAATCCAATTTATCTAAGTAGTTGTTTATATCTTCCCCATTCGGGGTGTAGGTGGATTGGAGGTTATATAAAGCAGAATAGAATGAGGCAAATTCCCTTGTGATGTCTCCGGGATGGTGGTGAGAGTTATTATGATGATCCTTGATCACCTTTATTCTGGCCTTGGTTTTCTGAAACTTGATTTTTTGGGCTAGTAGTTTAGAGGGTTTATCGTCCGAGTGGTAATGCAGCGATTTTAACTTTTGGTTCAATTTATCGTACTCCGAGGTGAGAATAGATTTCAATTCTAAGCGGAGTTTAAAAATCTCGTCTAAGATTTGGGGTTGCATGGAAGTTTGATGGAGCGTTTCCAAGTCGTGGATTTTTGCCAAAGTAGTCTCAAGTTTTTGGCGATTGTATTTGAGTAATTGGGCATTCAGTTGGATCATTTTACCTCGAATGACAGCTTTAAAAGCTGACCATAGTGTTTGTGGAGAGATATCATGGGTGTCATTATCCTGGAAGTACTGAAGTATCGTTTCTTCAATTTCCTTTTTGTAATTGGGATGGGAGTAAAGAAAACTGTTGTTTCTCCATTGTCTAGGTGATGTGGGTTTGGAGCCAGTTTTAAAGTCAAAGACAATGGGAGCATGATCTGACCAGGATCTTGTTCCTATCTCCACCTTGGTAATTTTTGGGAGAGTAAAAATTCCAGCTAATACCAAATCTATTCTTGAGTAAGAGTTGTGTATTTTAGAGTAATAAGAATATTCAATAGAGGAGGAGTTCAGGCATCGGAACGCATCATAGAGATCATGTTTATGTAACCAGGGGTCTAAGGATTCATTATTCTTGTTTCTTTCCCTATTGGAAGAATCGGTAAGACTATTGGGGACGGTGTTAAAGTCCCCAAATAGAATAAGATCCCCTTGTTGTTTATCTCTGATTATCTTCATGATTTTGGTCAAGAAGGTCTTCTGTGCCCTGTTAGGGGCATAGATACAAGTGAGGGTGAACAGGTGGTTATTGATCTTACATATGAGGATCATATACCGTCCCTCCGGATCCTCAATTCTGTCGATGTGTTCAAACACAACAGTATCTCTAATCATGATGGCGATGCCGGCTTTCTTCTTTTGATTGTTGGCATAAAAAATATTTGGAAATTGTTTAATACTAATTCTCTGAGGTTGGGATGAAGAGAATTTTGTTTCTTGAAGGCCTATTACATCGGCCTTAGAGTCCTTAATAGTTTTCCACAAAAAAAACCTTCTTTGGGGGGAATTTAAACCATTGGCGTTCAATGATAAAAATCGTAGAGACATGGTTGGTAATTAAATTGGTATAAAAGGGATTCGGGTGTAGATTTTTAAAGTGATGAGTAGTCTAGCTTGTTCGGAAATGGTGGTTTGTATACGTGTATACTTTTTAACAAAGGGAAGAAATAGAAAATAAGAAAAATCTATAAGTTGGTAAAGCGTATAAGACGCTACACAATAAAACAATGGAGGGGATCAAAGATCACGTTCTATATCCTCCTATATAGGCTCGTGTTTTTGGCTTGCGCCTCAGCCTGAAAAAGTGGGAGCTGGCTATTGAAAGAATATTGGTACCTAGGATTTAAGAAATAATTATTCCTAGGTCCTTGAGTGTGTCGAGACCTCTTTTTACCTCTGGGAAAGCATATAAACGTCCTTTATAGTGAAGCAGAATTTTAGTCGGGTTAAAACCCCATTTATAGGGGATTGAGTTTTCCTGTAAGATTTTAGTAATTGGGGATAGTTCTTTTCTTTGCAGCATAGTAGGTTTAGATATATCTGCAAAGACTCTAATGTGATGATATGGTGCGGGCAATGACTTCTTTTCCTTCATGAAGTACATTATTTGGTCTTTGACATGGAGAAAATGGAGTTTAATTAAAACATCTCTGGGGACGTCTGAAGGTAATGAGTTGGGTTTTCTAAGACGGTATATTGAGTCAATTGTGAGATCAATATCCGTCAAAGTGGGGATTGCTTTTTTTAGTAGACGTTTTGCAAATTGGGAAAGTTGGTCAGGCGTGATTGATTCCTCAATACCCCGCAATTTTAGATTCAGGCGCCTCTCCTTGTCGTCTATTTCAGTAAGTTTTGATTGCATGATTTTGCATTTCCCCTCAAGAATTGAATGTTCTTTAGTGAGAGTTTCATGCTTAGCACTTAGAGCAGATAAGTCAGATTTATTTGTGTCCACTTTATGTGAGATCGTGTCTACGTTGATTTGTAGAAGATCAAATTTAGACTCCAATCTTTGTTCAAATGAGTTGCTCTTTCTATCAAGGGCATAAAAGATGTCTTTGAAGAAGTCCTTATTGATGGGCCCTGTCCAGTCGATCCCTTCAAACGTGTCTGATGCCTGGGGAGAGGGAGATTCCCTCCTCGGCTTCTGTTTGAGGGGACTGGTATTTGGGGTATTATCTGATTCGGAAGAATCAGGAGAGTTTCTAACGTGTTGGGTACCTGATTTCTTATTGGTGGCTAAATCCTTCCTCTTTTGGGAAGGAGCCTGTGGTTTAACAAAGTTTGTTTCGTCCATGGGAGTTTGAGAAGGAGTGTCCTGGTCACTGTAGGAGTGTCTAGGAGATCTAGATCGGTGTTTGGCTTGAGCATGAGCAGATTTGATAGGCAATCTGGATGGGTTAGGAGAAGCCATATCCAAAGTTTTTGTAATAATAGTGTGTTTCAGTACTGACTGGCGAAGAATATGGCGGATATAATTTTTATTGAGGAATATTTCCTGATATAATCCAATGTGTGGGTGTATAAGCTGGTCAATCTGTTTGGATGGAATAAAAATCCTGGGGGAGAGGGAGAGTCAGAGGAAGGTCTTATAGTAGGATTATCACTGCCAAGACCCTGCAGGTGGTGTGGAAGTAGTAAAAACAGAGTTGCCGTAGGGGGACTGCGTGGGACAATTATGTCCAGGAAGAATTCTCCTGGAGAGGTGGATCTAGTTGTGTTTTAAAAAATGGGAGAGATTCAGAGAAGATTTTGGAGTAGGAGAGAATTTCTGCCCGAGAAATAATTAAAAGTGGAAATCTAGAGGGTCTGTGTCAGCAGGAGAACTTGGTAGGAGTTCCACAAAATAGTGTCACCAAAATTGGGGGTCAGACAAGGTGCAGTGGTCAAATAGGGGGTTTCAGTAGAGAATTAAACCTTGTTAATGACTTTATGTATGATAAAACAAAGCTGTGATTGTAGTGTAAGTCACGATGTATTAGGAAATTAAAGCTATAAACAACGTTTGAGGAATGAGTGACTAAGGTGTAAACCAGGGAAGAGTAAAGTAGATATATCAGATATGGGGTTTCAACTTAGAGATAGAGGAGTTATATAGTGGAGAAGACAAAAGTGGGAAGTAGCAAGGGTTTATATCAGAAAAACATGTAGAGGATTAGAAGTAGAGAGATGTGAAAATAAGGTTAAAGGAGGAGACAAAGAGCAAAAGATATGGAAATATCAGACAGAGGAGTATACCTCGTATCCAGGAGAGCGTCCAGGGGAGGCAGAGAACAATTGGCAGTAACAGAGATTCAGATCCAGTAGTCCAAAGAAAAAGGCGATTTCAATTAGTAGACGATAGAACAATCCCGTAATGTCACTCGGTCTTCAAAGTTGACAAAGGTCCTTGTACGGATGTCTCTGGGGATATTTGAAGATCTGGGATTAGTTCAAGACGTTCAAGAAGATGATGATGAAGAAGTCAATCGCAAGAAGAGCAGGATCAATTTTCCGAGTTAGTTGTGTTACTTGTAGTTTCAAAGTCCATTAGCATATGATTAGGTGAATTTCTCAAGTGTGGAAGTTAAGAGATCCACGTGTTTGTATTAGTGTACCATAGAACGTAGAGTAGTACAAAGTATCTTTACAGCAGTGAATGGTGTGGGCACACAAATATATCCTAATGGATCAGTAGAGGTGTATATTGAGCAAGTCTGAAGCTTTTTCCCAAGACTCGCAGGAGTAATGGGAAGTTTCTTGCAAGTAGAAGTAACTACTGTATGTATCAGCAGGTCTGTAGAAACGTCGCGGTGTAGTATTGAGGTAGCGCGCAGGTTACCATAGAAACTTGCGAGTTGTCAGCTGAGCTGAGGTAACGTCGGGTATTGTGGTGCGAGTCGGCCTCCACGGTAAGGAGCGAGTTAATGTTGGAGTCTGTAGAAGTAGTATCAGCAGGAGGGATCGCTGCACAAATCCCCAGCCCCTCCATAGAGCCGCGACAGCTTCTTATGCGAGTAAAGATAATTGTAGAATCAATAAGCGAGCCCGGAGTGAGAACGCGGGAAAGAAGTAGCGACCCGGTTGCTATGGTGATGACCGAGTCGTCAGCTGAGAAGAAGCGGCGTCGGAAGATACAGCACAAGTCGGCCGCCGTGACAAGTGGCGAGTCGCCAATAGGTCTTCAGAGCGGGGCTAGTCTGCGTCTCCTCAAATGTTGAAGGCAGGTGTAGATTAATCCAGTGTCCACAGGGGTCAGACTCAGATGTCGCAGGAATGGCAACAGGAAACAGTGTATCTTTCAAGCAAGAAGAATGTATCTCCAATGATCAGATGTCTCAGCATCCAGGCGCGCTATCCGGAGATTCTGCAGTGGGTCTTAATGGGAGTTGCAACTTCCTCTGCCGCCTAGCGGTTACTATGACCGCAGCAAGTTATATAAAACAATTAGAGAAAAGGGCGGGAAAAAAGCAGGGAGATGCAGCGCCCTCTGCCGCCGGCAGCTGGTATAGCAACAACAAGTTATATAAGGCAATTAAATAAGCGGCGGGGGAAAAATGGCGGGAAAAAGAGCGGGAAAAGATTGTAAAGTTGTTCAGCGGGTCTTAAGTGCCCAGAAAAGTGCCGGGAAGCCAGCAAAGCAGCGGAAAGCCTCTCACCTCATCCAGAAATTAAGATTTTCAATCTTTTGAAGCGATGATGTAACTCCAGTGAGGGGAAAAGTCACAGAAGAAGTCAGATCCAAAGGGCAAAGAGGAGTAAAAGAAAAATCCCAGATATGAGGAGAGTCACCTTGACAAGCCTTGTAATTTTGAGGATATCTTCTGTTGTGGTAGGCTCGGCTGTGGCTTGGAGTCGGGTGAAGGCAGCTGTTGCTATGTCGGGTCCCGGGTCCTCCGCTTAGCCGCGGTGAGGCGAGAAGAGCGGGGAAGTCCCGAAAAAGGCGGGAAAAGTCCGGAGCCGGTTCCAAAGCTATATAGCCTCTCGGAACCGGGAAAAAACTCCAGATATTAGATGTAGGGTTCCAAAGAGCCAGCCATAGCTCAGCTGAATTAGGGATGAAGAAGGATTGGCAGAGTTCCCATGAGATCCTTCAATCAAGTGATCCAGGAAGGCAAAAAAAGATGAAAAAATCCAAGAGGAAGAGGTCCAACGAGTCCAGGTGGTTCCGGATGGTATTTCAAGTAGATCCTGGTTGGTTTGGATGGACTTTTCCCCAAAAGAAAAAGTCCAGTTGGTGTCTTCAGGCTGAGGAGCGGGAGCTCAAGCTAAACACGTCTGCTCAGGCTGAGATCCATAGCCACGCCCCTCTGAATTTTTCTCCAAAACTACTGGAGCTGTGATGCTGTTCTTTGGGATTCCTGCTTAGGTTCATGAAGACAGCAGAATGGGACAAAAAATTTGAATGTATCTTCTTTCTAGCCAGAGATATAGTCAAACGTATGCTAAAATGTCTATTTTCACTGTTTGGACGCGAAAACACACTTTCATGTCAAAGCAATGAATTTTTCTCCAAAACTACTGGAGCTGTGATGCTGTTCTTTGGGATTCCTGTTTAGGTTCATAAGGAGAGCAGAATGGGACAAAAAATTTGAATGTATCTTCTTTCTAGCCAGAGATATAGTCAAACGTATGCTTAAATGTCTATTTTCACTGTTTAGACGCGAAAACACACTTTCATGTCAAAGCAATTAATTTTTCTCCAAAACTACTGGAGCTGTGATGCTGTTCTTTGGGATTCCTGCTTAGGTTCATGAAGACAGCAGAATGGGACAAAAAATTTGAATGTATCTTCTTTCTAGCCAGAGATATAGTCAAACGTATGCTAAAATGTCTATTTTCACTGTTTAGACGCGAAAACACACTTTCATGTCAAAGCAATGAATTTTTCTCCAAAACTACTGGAGCTGTGATGCTGTTCTTTGGGATTCCTGCTTAGGTTCATGAAGAGAGCAGAATGGGACAAACAATTTGAATGTATCTTCTTTCTAGCCAGAGATATAGTCAAACGTATGCTAAAATGTCTATTTTCACTGTTTAGACGCGAAAACACACTTTCATGTCAAAGCAATGAATTTTTCTCCAAAACTACTGGAGCTGTGATGCTGTTCTTTGGGATTCCTGCTTAGGTTCATGAAGACAGCAGAATGGGACAAAAAATTTGAATGTATCTTCTTTCTAGCCAGAGATATAGTCAAACGTATGCTAAAATGTCTATTTTCACTGTTTAGACGCGAAAACACACTTTCATGTCAAAGCAATTAATTGTTCTCCAAAACTACTGGAGCTGTGATGCTGTTCTTGAAGATTCCTGCTTAGGTTCATAAAGAGAGCAGAATGGGACAAAAAATTTAAATGTATCTTCTTTCTAGCCAGAGATATAGTCAAACGTATGCTAAAATGTCTATTTTCACTGTTTAGACGCGAAAACACACTTTCATGTCAAAGCAATGAATTTTTTTCCAAAACTACTGGAGCTGTGATGCTGTTCTTTGGGATTCCTGCTTAGGTTCATGAAGAGAGCAGAATGGGACAAAAAATTTGAATGTATCTTCTTTCTAGCCAGAGATATAGTCAAACGTATGCTTAAATGTCTATTTTCACTGTTTAGACGCGAAAACACACTTTCATGTCAAAGCAATGAATTTTGTCTCCAAAACTACTGGAGCTGTGATGCTGTTCTTTGGGATTCCTGCTTAGGTTCATGAAGAGAGCAGAATGGGACAAAAAATTTGAATGTATCTTCTTTCTAGCCAGAGATATAGTCAAACGTATGCTTAAATGTCTATTTTCACTGTTTAGACGCAAAACACACTTTCATGTCAAAGCAATGAATTTTTCTCCAAAACTACTGGAGCTGTGATGCTGTTCTTTAAGATTCCTGCTTAGGTTCATAAGGAGAGCAGAATGGGACAAAAAATTTGAATGTATCTTCTTTCTAGCCAGAGATATAGTCAAACGTATGCTAAAATGTCTATTTTCACTGTTTAGACGCGGAAAACACACTTTCATGTCAAAGCAATGAATTTTTCTCCAAAACTACTGGAGCTGTGATGCTGTTCTTTGGGATTCCTGCTTAGGTTCATGAAGACAGCAGAATGGGACACAAAATTTGAATGTATCTTCTTTCTAGCCAGAGATATAGTCAAACGTATGCTTAAATGTCTATTTTCACTGTTTAGACGCGGAAAACACACTTTCATGTCAAAGCAATAAATTTTTCTCCAAAACTACTGGAGCTGTGATTGCTGTTCTTTAAGATTCCTGCTTAGGTTCATAAGGAGAGCAGAATGGGACAAAAATTTGAATGTATCTTCTTTCTAGCCAGAGATATAGTCAAACGTATGCTTAAATGTCTATTTTCACTGTTTGGACGCGGAAAACACACTTTCATGTCAAAGCAATGAATTTTTCTCCAAAACTACTGGAGCTGTGATGCTGTTTTTTGGGATTCCTGCTTAGGTTCATAAAGAGAGCAGAATGGGACAAAAAATTTGAATGTATCTTCTTTCTAGCCAGAGATATAGTCAAACGTATGCTAAAATGTCTATTTTCACTGTTTAGACGCGAAAACACACTTTCATGTCAAAGCAATGAATTTTTCTCCAAAAACTACTGGAGCTGTGATGCTGTTCTTTGGGATTCCTGCTTAGGTTCATAAGGAGAGCAGAATGGGACAAAAAAATTGAATGTATCTTCTTTCTAGCCAGAGATATAGGCTAGGGTCACATTGGCGTTTTTTGTTTTAAATCCTGATCCGGTTTTGAGCTTTAAAAAAGCTCAAAACCGGACCAGGAAACGCTCCTGATGGAAGCCGATGCAAAACACCGGATGGCTTCACAAGCCATCCGGTGGCCGGATCCGGCACTGCTGCCTGCGTTTAAAATCATGCAGGCAGCAGTTTTCGCAGCGTTTCTGGGACCGCACTGCGGTCACCGGATGGCTCAGGATGTGTAATCTGAGCCATCCGGTAACTGCAGAGTGTGCGGATCCGGCTATTGACGGGACCCGCAACCGTAATAAAGAGTGAAATTGCTGACCTAAATGACTGATAGAGGTCTGTAGGGGGGCTTAGACCCCCTACAGACCGGGCTCCCACTTCCATAGTATTCTTCACCAATTTCGCACCGGGCACGGGCTCCTCGGAGCTGCGTGCATGTCAACCAAGGTGCCCCCCCCCCCATCACTATACAGGGGTGCATAGACCCCTCTAATACAATTATGCTTACATTGATGTGTTTTACACAAAGAATAATCACAATTGCATTGTTAATTATATATTTACATGTGTCCGGAGCCAGAGTCCAGTGATTTCCAGGGGCGGGGCTGTGTGCAGCAGCCTCCGCCCGCTCCTTCTTGATGGCCGCCCCCTCTGGCGTAATCCAGTCTTGTGGTGGCGGGCACGTCGTTAAAGGGGCGTGGCTAACTATGTGCCGCGGTTAGCCACGCCCCTTTAACGACGAGGCCGCCCTCACAAGACTGGATTACGGCCAGAGGGGGCGGCCATCAAGAAGGAGCGGGCGGAGGCTGCTGCACACAGCCCGCCCCTGGAAATCACTGGACTCTGGCTCCGGACTCATGTAAATATATAATTAACAATGCAATTGTGATTATTCTTTGTGTTTAAAACACATCAATGTAAGCATAATTGTATTAGAGGGGTTTTATGCACCCCTGTATAGTGATGGGGGGGGGGGGGGCACCTTGGTTGACATGCACGCAGCTCCGAGGAGCCCGTGCCGGTGCGAAATTGGTGAAGAATACTATGGAAGTGGGAGCCCCGGTCTGTAGGGGGGGTCTAAGCCCCCTACAGACCTCTATCAGTCATTTAGGTCAGCAATTTCACTCTTTATTACGGTTGCGGGTCCCGTCAATAGCCGGGATCCGCACACTCTGCAGTTACCGGATGGCTCAGGATTACACATCCTGAGCCATCCGGTGACCGCAGTGCGGTATTCTGCACACAGTTTTCAAAAAAACTGTGTGCGACCGGCATTGGGGTTCACCGCATCGGATCCGGATGCGGTGAATGCAATCTAGGTTTTCAATGTGACCCTACCCATAGTCAAACGTATGCTAAAATGTCTATTTTCACTGTTTAGACGCGAAAACACACTTTCATGTCAAAGCAATGAATTTTTCTCCAAAACTACTGGAGCTGTGATGCTGTTCTTTGGGATTCCTGCTTTTGGTTCATAAGGAGAGTAGAATGGGACAAAAAATTTGAATGTATCTTCTTTCTAGCCAGAGATATAGTCAAAGTATGCTTAAATGTCTATTTTCACTGTTTAGACGCGAAAACACACTTTCATGTCAAAGCAATTAATTTTTCTCCAAAACTACTGGAGCTGTGATGCTGTTATTTAAGATTCCTGCTTAGGTTCATAAGGAGAGCAGAATGGGACAAAAAATTTGAATGTATCTTCTTTCTAGCCAGAGATATAGTCAAACGTATGCTAAAATGTCTATTTTCACTGTTTAGACGCGGAAAACACACTTTCATGTCAAAGCAATGAATTTTTCTCCAAAACTACTGGAGCTGTGATGCTGTTCTTTGGGATTCCTGCTTAGGTTCATAAGGAGAGCAGAATGGGACAAAAATTTGAATGTATCTTCTTTCTAGCCAGAGATATAGTCAAACGTATGCTAAAATGTCTATTTTCACTGTTTAGACGCGGGAAAACACACTTTCATGTCAAAGCAATGAATTTTTCTCCAAAACTACTGGAGCTGTGATGCTGTTCTTTGGGATTCCTGCTTAGGTTCATGAAGACAGCAGAATGGGACACAAAATTTGAATTGTATCTTCTTTCTAGCCAGAGATATAGTCAAACGTATGCTTAAATGTCTATTTTTCACTGTTTAGACGCGAAAACACACTTTCATGTCAAAGCAATTAATTTTTCTCCAAAACTACTGGAGCTGTGATGCTGTTCTTTAAGATTCCTGCTTAGGTTCATAAGGAGAGCAGAATGGGACAAAAAATTTTGAATGTATCTTCTTTCTAGCCAGAGATATAGTCAAAGTATGCTAAAATGTCTATTTTCACTGTTTAGACGCGGAAAACACACTTTCATGTCAAAGCAATGAATTTTTCTCCAAAACTACTGGAGCTGTGATGCTGTTCTTTGGGATTCCTGCTTAGGTTCATTAAGGAGAGTAGAATGGGACAAAAAATTTGAATGTATCTTCTTTCTAGCCAGAGATATAGTCAAACGTATGCTTAAATGTCTATTTTCACTGTTTAGACGCGAAAAACACACTTTCATGTCAAAGCAATTAATTTTTTCTCCAAAACTACTGGAGCTGTGATGCTGTTTATTTAAGATTTTGCTTAGGTTCATAAGGAGAGCAGAAATGGGACAAAAAAATTTGAATGTATCTTCTTTCTAGCCAGAGATATAGTCAAACGTATGCTAAAATGTCTATTTTCATGTTTAGACGCGAAAACAAACTTTCATGTCAAAGCAATGAATTTTTCTCCAAAACTACTGGAGCTGTGATGCTGTTCTTTGGGATTCTGCTTAGGTTCATAAGGAGAGCAGAATGGGACAAAAAATTTGAATGTATCTTCTTTCTAGCCAGAGATATAGTCAAACGTATGCTAAAATGTCTATTTTCACTGTTTAGACGCGGGAAAACACACTTTCATGTCAAAACAATGAATTTTTCTCCAAAACTACTGGAGCTGTGATGCTGTTCTTTGGGATTCCTGCTTAGGTTCATAAGAAGAGTAGAATGGGACAAAAAATTTAAATGTATCTTCTTTCTAGCCAGAGATATAGTCAAACGTATGCTTAAATGTCTATTTTCACTGTTTAGACGCGGAAAACACACTTTCATGTCAAAGCAATTAATTTTTCTCCAAAACTACTGGAGCTGTGATGCTGTTCTTTAAGATTCCTGCTTAGGTTCATAAGGAGAGCAGAATGGGACAAAAAATTTGAATGTATCTTCTTTTCTAGCTAGAGATATAGTCAAACGTATGCTTAAATGTCTATTTTCACTGTTTGGACGCGAAAAACACACTTTCTGTCAAAGCAATGAATTTTTCTCCAAAACTACTGGAGCTGTGATGCTGTTCTTTGGGATTCTGCTTAGGTTCATAAGGAGAGTAGAATGGGCACAAAAAATTTGAATGTATCTTCTTTTAGCCAGAGATATAGTCTAACGTATGCTTAAATGTTATTTTCACTGTTTAGACGCGAAAACAACACTTTCATGTCAAAGCAATTAATTTTTCTCCAAAACTACTGGAAGCTGTGATGCTGTTCTTTAAGATTCCTGCTTAGGTTCATAAGGAGAGCAGAATGGGACAAAAATTTGAATGTATCTTCTTTCTAGCCAGAGATATAGTCAAACGTATGCTAAAATGTCTATTTTCACTGTTTAGACGCGAAAACACACTTTCATGTCAAAGCAATGAATTTTTCTCCAAAAAACTACTGGAGCTGTGATGCTGTTCTTTGGGATTCCTGCTTAGGTTCATGAAGACAGCAGAATGGGACAAAAAATTTGAATGTATCTTCTTTCTAGCCAGAGATATAGTCAAACGTATGCTTAAATGTCTAATTTTCACTGTTTAGACGCGAAAACACACTTTCATGTTACAGCAATTAATTTTTCTCCAAAACTACTGGAGCTGTGTTGCTGTTCTTTAAGATTCCTGCTTAGGTTCATAAGGAGGCAGAATGGGACAAAAATTTGAATGTATCTTCTTTCTAGCCAGAGTATTTGTCAAAGTATGCTTAAATGTTATTTTCACTGTTTAGACGCGGAAAAACACACTTTCATGTCAAAGCAATGAATTTTTCTCCAAAACTACTGGAGCTGTGATGCTGTTCTTTGGGATTCTGCTTAGGTTCTAAAGAGAGCAGAATGGGACAAAAAATTGAATGTATCTTCTTTCTAGCCAGAGATATAGTCAAACGTATGCTAAAATGTCTATTTTCACTGTTTAGACGCGGAAAACACACTTTCATGTCAAAGCAATGAATTTTTCTCCAAAACTACTGGAGGCTGTGATGCTGTTCTTTGGGATTCCTGCTTAGGTTCATGAAGACAGCAGAATGGGACACAAAATTTGAATGTATCTTCTTTCTAGCCAGAGATATAGTCAAACGTATGCTTAAATGTCTATTTTCACTGTTTAGACGCGAAAAACACACTTTCATGTCAAAGCAATTAATTTTTCTCCAAAACTATGGAGCTGTGATGCTGTTCTTTGGGATTCTGCTTAGGTTCATAAGAGAGCAGAATGGGACAAAAATTTGAATGTATCTTCTTTCTAGCCAGAGATATAGTCAAAGTATGCTAAAATGTCTATTTTCACTGTTTAGACGCGAAAACACACTTTCATGTCAAAGCAATGAATTTTTCTCCAAAACTACTGGAGCTGTTATGCTGTTCTTTGGGATTCCTGCTTAGGTTTATAAGGAGAGCAGAATGGGACAAAAAATTTGAATGTATCTTCTTTCTAGCCAGAGATATAGTCAAACGTATGCTAAAATGTCTATTTTCACTGTTTAGACGCGGAAAAACACACTTTCATGTCAAAGCAATGAATTTTTCTCCAAAACTACTGGAGCTGTGATGCTGTTCTTTGGGATTCCTGCTTAGGTTCATGAAGAGCAGCAGAATGGGACAAAAAATTTGAATGTATCTTCTTTCTAGCCAGAGATATAGTCAAACGTATGCTTAAATGTCTATTTTCACTGTTTAGACGCGAAAACACACTTTCATGTTAAAGCAATTAATTTTTCTCCAAAACTACTGGAGCTGTGATGCTGTTCTTTAAGATTCCTGCTTAGGTTCATAAGGAGAGCAGAATGGGACAAAAAATTTGAATGTATCTCTTTCTAGCCAGAGATATAGTCAAACGTATGCTTAAATGTCTATTTTCACTGTTTAGACGCGAAAACACACTTTCATGTCAAAGCAATGAATTTTTCTCCAAAACTACTGGAGCTGTGATGCTGTTCTTTGGGATTCTGCTTAGGTTCATAAAGAGAGCAGAATGGGACAAAAAAATTGAATGTATCTTCTTTCTAGCCAGAGATATAGTCAAACGTATGCTAAATGTCTATTTTCATGTTTAGACGCGGAAAAACACACTTTCATGTCAAAGCAATGAATTTTTCTCCAAAACTACTGGAGCTGTGATGCTGTTCTTTGGGATTCCTGCTTAGGTTCATAAGGAGAGTAGAATGGGACAAAAATTTGAATGTATCTTCTTTCTAGCCAGAGATATAGTCAAAGTATGCTTAAATGTCTATTTTCACTGTTTAGAGCGAAAAACACACTTTCATGTCAAAGCAATTAATTTTTCTCCAAAACATTTCTGGAGCTGTGATGCTGTTCTTTAAGATTTCCTGCTTAGGTTCATAAGGAGAGCAGAATGGGACAAAAAATTTGAATGTATCTTCTTTCTAGCCAGAGATATAGTCAAACGTATGCTAAAATGTCTATTTTCACTGTTTAGACGCGAAAAACACACTTTCATGTCAAAGCAATGAATTTTTCTCCAAAACTACTGGAGCTGTGATGCTGTTCTTTGGGATTCCTGCTTAGGTTTTATAAGGAGAGCCGAATGGGACAAAAAATTTGAATGTATCTTCTTTCTAGCCAGAGATATAGTCAAACGTATGCTTAAATGTCTATTTTCACTGTTTAGACGCGGAAAACACACTTTCATGTCAAAGCAATAATTTTTCTCCAAAAACTACTGGAGCTGTGATGCTGTTCTTTAAGGGTTCCTGTTAGGTTCATAAGGAGAGCTAGAATGGGACAAAAAATTTGAATGTATCTTCTTTTTTAGCCAGAGATATAGTCAAACGTTTTGCTTAAAATGTCTATTTTCACTGTTTAGACGCGAAAACACACTTTCATGTCAAAGCAATTAATTTTTCTCCAAAACTACTGGAGCTGTGATGCTGTTCTTTAGGATTCCTGCTTAGGTTCATAAGGAGAGCAGAATGGGACAAAAAATTTGAATGTATCTTCTTTCTAGCCAGAGATATAGTCAAACGTATGCTAAAATGTCTATTTTCACTGTTTAGACGCGAAAACACACTTTCATGTCAAAGCAATGAATTTTTCTCCAAAAACTACTGGAGCTGTGATGCTGTTCTTTGGGATTCCTGCTTAGGTTCATAAGGAGAGAGAATGGGACAAAAAATTTGAATGTATCTTCTTTCTAGCCAGAGATATAGTCAAAACGTATGCTTAAAATGTCTATTTTCACTGTTTAGACGCGAAAACACACTTTCATGTCAAAGCAATTGAATTTTTCTCCAAAACTACTGGAGCTGTGATGCTGTTCTTTAGGATTCCTGCTTGGTTCATAAGGAGAGCAGAATGGGACAAAAAATTTGAATGTATCTTCTTTCTAGCCAGAGATATAGTCAAACGTATGCTTAAAAAGTCTATTTTCACTGTTTAGACGCGGAAAACACACTTTCATGTCAAAGCAATGAATTTTTCTCCAAAACTATGGAGCTGTGATGCTGTTCTTTGGGATTCCTGCTTAGGTTCATAAGGAGAGCAGAATGGGACAAAAAATTTGAATGTATCTTCTTTCTAGCCAGAGATATAGTCAAACGTATGCTAAAATGTCTATTTTCACTGTTTAGACGCGAAAACACACTTTCATGTCAAAGCAATGAATTTTCTCCAAAACTACTGGAGCTGTGATGCTGTTCTTTGGGATTCCTGCTTAGGTTCATAAAGGGGAGTAGAATGGGACAAAAAATTTGAATGTATCTTCTTTCTAGCCAGAGATATAGTCAAACGTATGCTTAAATGTCTATTTTCACTGTTTAGACGCGGAAAACACACTTTCATGTCAAAGCAATTAATTTTTCTCCAAAACTACTGGAGCTGTGATGCTGTTCTTTGGGATTCTTGCTTAGGTTCATAAAGAGAGCAGAATGGGAACAAAAATTTGAATGTATCTTCTTTCTAGCCAGAGATATAGTCAAACGTATGCTAAAATGTCTATTTTCACTGTTTAGACGCGAAAACACACTTTCATGTCAAAGCAATGAATTTTTCTCCAAAACTACTGGAGCTGTGATGCTGTTCTTTGGGATTCCTGCTTAGGTTCATAAGGAGAGCAGAATGGGACAAAAAATTTGAATGTATCTTCTTTCTAGCCAGAGATATAGTCAAACGTATGCTTAAATGTCTATTTTCACTGTTTTAGACGCGAAAAACACACTTTCATGTCAAAGCAATTAATTTTTCTCCAAAACTACTGGAGCTGTTTATGCTGTTCTTTGGGTTTCCTGCTTAGGTCATAAGGAGAGCAGAATGGGGCAAAAAATTTGAATGTATCTTCTTTCTAGCCAGAGATATAGTCAAACGTATGCTAAAATGTCTATTTTCACTGTTTAGACGCGAAAACACACTTTCATGTCAAAGCAATGAATTTTTCTCCAAAACTATGGAGCTGTGATGCTGTTCTTTGGGATTCCTGCTTAGGTTCATAAGGAGAGCAGAATGGGACAAAAAATTTGAATGTATCTTCTTTCTAGCCAGAGATATAGTCAAACGTATGCTAAAATGTCTATTTTCACTGTTTAGACGCGAAAACACACTTTCATGTCAAAGCAATGAATTTTTCTCCAATAACTTGGATTTATTGTTTTAATATAGAAAGGAGGGGAAGGGAAAAGATTTTTCCACCAAGGCACGTATGAAAGGGAGGAAGCACAAAAGAAGAAAAACAGGGTGGATGTGGGAGAGGAAAGGGGTAGAATGGGAAAACAATATTAATGTATATTCTTTATAGCCAGCGTTTATAAAAGTATTGGTAAAATGTTACATGTTTAGGGGTTTTTAAACAATAATTATCCAAAAGTTTAAATTATCAATATGGCAAAAATTCACAAAACAAAGGGAAAAATTGGAAAGGTTATGATGAAACTATTTATAAGATAAGTTGTGGAATATAGTCAGAAAGTTATGTGAAGGAATCATGTAAGGTTTTTATGATTGACAAAGGTAGAGATTACAGAAATTTGGAAACAAAATTTAAAAGGTTTTGAACTAATTGAAGAGGAGTTTGTTAAGTAATAGATCAGGGGAATGTAAGGTTGTTTAAGACATCCACTGGGGAGAAACCTTTAATTTAGAGGGTTTGTTTAATAAGCAAAGGTGTTATTTTTATAGGGAGCAGGAGTGGTTTCCCTGATTTTTTCTATCAAATTCGTTAGAGAAGGAGATTCTTGTTGCCCCACCTAGCTGCCAGGAGGCTTTTGGCGGTCAGATTATATGCGAGATTATAAGTCTGGAATGAGGAGGAATATCGTCGATGCCAATTAGTAAGATAGCCAGTTGTGGAGTGAGAGTAAGACGTATTCCTGTAACAGTTCTAACCAATGTAGTAACCTCCTTTCCAAAAATGCTGGTTTTTGGACAGGACCAAAAGATGTGAGAAAGAGAGCCCTTTGCACCACATTCTCTCCAACACAGGGGAGATTGTCAGGATAGCAGAGATTACAGCCACGGGGTATAGTCCATCTAGACACAGATTTATAATGGCTCTCATGGAGAGTGGCACATTTAGATGAAGAAAACGCTGATTTTAAAGATTTGGGAAATTTTTCCAAGTCAATTTTAATATTGAGTTCACTTTCCCAAGCCTTAAAAAAGAAAGGTAGGGGAGCTCCAGCTCATTGTTGAGAATACGGTAGAGACGGTTCGTGTCCAAATGGATTCCTTTTGGAATAACCTTATTTGTTCTGAAATAATGGGGGGAAGCTTAAAATCAGGTTTATGGATACTAAAATAGTTGTTTATAGCTCTCCATTGTGTTCTATCATCCCTATTCAGAGGGAATTTGTTTTGCATAGATGGAAAGATTTTAATCGGCCATCTTGAAGGAGATCATGGATATATGTATTTTTCTTAAGCTTCCAAGGGGGATAAATCCAATGTTGGTATTAGAGTTTCCAGGGGACTCCAGAGGAATATTTTTAAGTAGGATTTTCGGGGAATGATTGTTGGCTTTAGAAATAAACACCTTCCAAGCCTGGAGAGTAGCCTTAATAATGGGTTGTGAGGGGAACCTTCATATGGGGGTTGGTCAGAAAGCTATTAGGAGAGATGTCAAGGATTTGTTCGTAAAGGAACCATCAATGGAGACCCAGGGCAAGTCGGATGAGTTGAGAAACCATGTTGGGATTGTTTGACTAAAGTTGCTAAATAATAGTTGAAGAGGTTGGGTCCCCCCAGGCCAGCAGAGTTTTTATGGCGTTTGTAGTGATGTAGACGCAACTCTAGAGCTTTTTCCTTTCCAAATAAATGCACCCGAAGTTGAGATTGTAATTTCGAAAACCATCTCCTAGGAATAAATAGCGGGATCGATCTAATAATATAGAGAAATTTTGGGAAGGGAGCATTTTGTAGGATTCAATTCTGCTAAGCCAAGATAAATCGAATTTAGAAAGGCGTTGGGAATTCAAGGCATAGAGAGTTATACAGCGATGTTAAATTTGAGTCAACCATATTTTTAAGGGGTTTCGTTAAGGTTATACCTAAATAAGAGATATCTGTATCTGTCCCAAGAGTAATTAAATTGTTCTTTGAGGTATTGTAGCAAGGTCACGTCAATATTAAAATCCAAAACCTGGGATTTGGACCCCATTAATTTTATAAAAGGAGACTTGGGAGAATTTGTCAAGTTCAATGGAGAGGTGTCTCAGGGATTTGAGAGGGTTAGTAATCGATATTAGTATATCGTCTGCGAAACAGCGATATCTTATGTTGATTCGTATTGATTGGTTATCCCTTGATGTTCTCATTTTGTCTTTATTTGCGGCCAGTGGTTCAATAAAAAACGCAAATAAGAGTGGGGAAAGGGGGCATCCTTGTCTCGTGCCATTTGAGAGATAAAATCTAGGAGACAGAGAATGTGTTAGAAAAAAACCCTAGCTGATGGAGATTTATACATTGCTTCAATCATTCTAAGAACATTGCCCTCAAGACCGAATTTTTCAAGAGTTTTAAATAAGAATAGCCAGTTAACTCTATCGAATGCCTTCTCGGCATTTTAAAGCCAAAAAGGAGATGGTAATTTGGTTTGTTCGATGGTGGAAATCAAGTTTAGGGCTCGTCTTGTGGAATCAGTGGTGGTGCGTGTTGTATAAAACCAGCCTGATCTGGGTGAATCAATTTCTTGACACATTTACTCAGTCTATTAGCCACTAGTTTAGCAAGGATTTCGTCAATTGGGTGTCGGTGTTCAAAAATGAGATGGGTCTGTAATTTTTGACGTCTGAGGGATCCCCTTTATCCCTTTTAGATTACAGTTATAGTTGCTTCTAGCATTTCCTCAGGGAGGAAACCTTGGGAGGCGACATGATTGGCTAATTTGGTAAGATAAGGGGCTAAAAGTGGTTTAAACTCTTTATATAACTCCATTTGGAAGCCATCAGGACCTGGGGCTTTCCCGAGTTTAGATTTATCAATGACTTCAGAAACTTCAGAGATAGTGTAAGGAGAGTTTAAGTCGGTTAGTTCATTAGAGGTTAATGATGGTAAATCTAGCTTATTCAAATAGTGATGTATTTCTTCCTCATTTGGAGTGTGGGTAGAAGGGTGGTTTTTTAAGTTATATAAGGAAGAATAGAATGAAGCAAATTCTGAAGCGATGTCAGCTGGGTGGTGATGGGGATTGTTGTGTTTATCTTTAACCATTTTTATTCTTGCTGAAGCTCTCTGGAGTTTAATTCTTTGGGCTAAAAATTTGGAGGATCTATCATCTGAATGATAGTGCAATGATTTAAGTTTTTGATTAATTTTATCATATTCCGAGGTGAGGATTGACTTTAATTCTAAGCGGAGCTTAAAAATTTCTTCCAGAACTTGAGAGTTCTTAGATGTTTGGTGCAATAATTCCAGGTCCGAATTTTGGATAGGGTGTCTTTGAGACGCTGTTGATGTTTTTTATTCAATTGGGCATTTAATTGAATAAGTTTGCCACGAACAACAGCTTTAAATGCTGGCCAGAGAACGTCTGTTGGGGTTCTGTGTAAGTCATTTTCTTGGAAATAGTTGGTGATTGTTTCCTCAATTTGTTTCTTATAGTTTGGGTGGGAATATAGGAGGCTGTTGTTTCTCCAATTTTAGGTGAATTTGTTTTCGGGCCAAATTTGAAGTCGAATAAGATAGGAGCATGATCTGACCAGGTTCTGGTCCCTATCTCAACCTTGGTGATTTTTGGAAGGAGAAGATGCCCGCCAAGACCAAATCAATCCTAGAGTAGGAGTTATGTATTTTAGAAAAGAAGGGAATATTCTATAGAGGAGGAATTTAAGCAGCGGAAAGCGTCATAGAGGTCGTTTTTTTTGTAACCAAGGATCCAACGATTCATTATTTTTGTTTCTTTCTTTATTTGAGGAATCAGTTATGCTGTTAGGGACTGCGTTAAAATCCCCAAATAAAATAAGGTCTCCTTGTGCCTTATCTTTGATTAACCTCAAAATCTTATTTAAATACGTTTTCTGCGCTCTATTAGGAGCATAAATGCAGATAAGGGTAAAAAGGTTGTTGTTTAATTTGCATATAAGGACTAAATACCTTCCCTCAGGGTCTTCTAGTTTATCAATTTGTTCGAAGACAACGTTATTACTGATCATTAAGGCCACCCAGCTTTTTTCTTTTGATTGCTGGCAAAGAAAATATTATGATAATTCTTGTTGCTGAGTCTACAAGGTTGGAGCGAAGAAAATTTGGTCTCCTGGAGGCCTATGATGTCTGGTTTAAGTTCTTTTATTGTTTTCCATAGGAAGAATCTGCGGTGTGGTGAGTTTAATCCATTACAATTTTGCGATTAAAAAACGTAGAGACATGTTTGTATTGAAGTTATAGTTTTAGTAAAGTCTAGTTTATCTAAGGTAGAGATGATAAGGCTAAGTCCTTCAAAAAATGGAAATTCGTGTAGTCTGAGTAGTGAGAAATTGGGAAAATTTGAAACGTCACTCAAAAAATCTGTGGAGGGGATCAAGAGATCACGTTCGACTTCCTCTCTTTGTGGCTAGTATTATTGGCTTGCGCCCAGCAAAAAGTAGGGTATGGACCTATTTAGGGAATAAAGATACCGAGATCTTTAAGTGTTTCCAGACCCCTTTCAAGCTCGGATAGAGCGTGAAATTTACCCTTGTAGTGGAATAAGACCTTTGTGGGGTTAAAACCCATTTGTAAGGAATAGAATGTTCTTGTAAAGATTTAGTGATTGGGGAGAGTTGCTTCCTTCGTAACATGGTTGGTTTAGAGATGTCCGCAAAGATTTTAATTTTGTTGGTATTGGTGATGGAAAATGTTTTTTTCCTTTATAAAGTTTACTACTTGATCTTTAATATGCAGAAAATGAAATTTAATCATCACGTCTTAGGAATCTCCGAGCCCAGAGATCTTGGTTTCCTAAGTCGGTAGACAGATCGATGGTGAGTTCAAGATCTGATAATAAAGGTAGTGATTGTTTTAGAATGAGTTTAATATGATGATTAAGTTGGTGAAGAGGAATTGATTCTTCAATGCCTCGGAGCTTTAGATTGAGTCGTCTGTCTTTGTCGTCTAGTTCGGTGATTTTATTTTGGATAGTTTTGCATGTGTCTTCTAGTGTAGTTTGGGTGGCAACAAAGGGTCTCATGTTTGGATGTTAGATTAGTAATATTCGTTTTTTTTTTTCCAACTTGATGTGATATCTTATCAACATTCAGTTGCATAAGGTCAAATTTAGATTCTAGACTCTGTTCAAATATTCTATTTTTCCCGTCTATGGCATAAAAGATATCTTTGAAGAAATCTTTGTTGATTGGACCCGTTTCCCAAACAAATTCCTTCAAAAGTGTCCGGAGTTTGTGTAGGTGTAATCTCTGTTCTGGGCTTTTGTTTAAAGGGGACTTGTGTTCGGGAGTGGCATCAGATTCAGAAGAATCTGAATTTAAATTTTTAGGTTGAGGAGAGTTTGAATGCTTTTTTGTAGGGTAGGTCCTTACGTTTTTTGGAAGGAGCCTGGGGTTTGGCGAAATCTCCCACATCCATATTCGATTGGGAAGGGGGAGTCTCGATCACCACTAGAAATATCTAGGGGATCTGGAAACAATGCTTGGATTGGGCATGTGTGGACTTAATGTCCGGTCTGGGTGGTTTAGGATTAGACATTATAAGTTAATAGTATAGAGTTTAATAGGTTTAGATAAAATCTATAAGGGAAGTATCAGGAAGGTTCTTTATTAGAGACCAGTCCACATCAAGTTTGGGATATAGACAAAATCTAGTTGCGGGGTTATATTGCAGTGATAGATAAGAAGTTTAAGAGAGTCCTAGGGGGGAATTATGTCAGGGTGTTAAGCGGTAGGATCCTATGTCCTTAAAGAGAAACAAAAATTTCCAGTGGGGATCAAGAAATCTAAAATAGTGAAAGAGTAATTCCGGCAGAGAACTCTGAAACACAAGAGTTAGATTTGCGAGTAAGCAGGGAAGACGAAGTCTTCAAAGTGTAGGTACAATTCTTTATCTTGGGATTGGTTTAATTGACAGGACTCGTTTTTAATTAGTAACAACCCTCTAGGAATAGGTTTGAGAACCAGGTATGATAAGTTATGACGTTTGAAAAAAAAGTTATAAAGTGAATAGAGTTTATATAACCAGAGTAGAAAATGTTGAGTTATAAGGATAGTTAGTAGAAGAAAAGAATGAAGAATTTTAGCAGGTTGGGAGCGAGGAAGGTTAGAGAAATATTTAAATTGGAGTTAGAATTATAGAAGGTAATAAGCAAGGAGAGATATTAGAAAAATAACAATAGTAGATTTTTACCTATATCACGTAGAGATAATCCAGAGACAAATTGCAAAAGAAAAAGAAAGTTGGACTGAAGTCAAAAATCAATAATTCAGAAAATGGTAGGTCTTAGTTGATTGAAGGTCTCTGTTGATTAAGGTTCTGAAAATAGGTCAAAAGTTCCAAAGGCTGATGATAGAGTCCAATCAATAGGGGAAATGGGTGTCCAGTAGTAGATCCAGAGATGGGTGAATTGAGTTTAACAGCAGGTTATGCGAGTTTAGTTTAGAGTTGTTGTAGTAGTTCAAGGACCAGGAGGTGACTGCGGTAAAATTCAGATGAAGCGCTAGTAGATATCACCCTCCGAGCCTCTGTCCGAGTCGTCACAATGTCGGGAGTTTCATGCGATGAGAAGAAGCTGTCCAGAAGACGAGTCGTCAGGGGAACCCGGCGAGTCGCCAGAGATGTCAGAAGATATCCAGCGAGTGAAGTCACCGCTGCGGCAAGACCGAGGACTCCAGGCGATGCACAGAGAAGACAACGGTATAGCGAGGAGGAAGGCTCCACCAACAGCAAGTTTTCCTTGTGTAGCAAGTGTTAAATGGGTTAACTTCTCAGCAGTCCATTTAAATAGAGTCGCCAGTAATTAGAGCGTTGTATCAAATAGCAGTAATAGCTGTAACGTCCAATTGAATTAGCTAAACAAACAGTAGGAGTTTGTTGTAGCAGTCTGCGAGCGGTCGCGGTGAAAAACCCGA